>RJWM01007495.1:0-78964 GCA_004363535.1 Dasyprocta punctata | reverse complement strand
AAGCCACAAACAAGTCATCAGAATGCTACAATGGGGTGTAAAGAACATGAAGATCGGGAAGTAAGAGGTAGTTTGGTGGCACAAAGCAAGGACACATCTGGCTCTGCCCAACAGACTAGCAGGAATGAAGCAAGCAAAGCGAAATGAGAAAAGTGTCTTTGCAGAGGGTTTTTCTACCAAAGAAATGGGGGAAAGAGCCACATGCACACAACTTTCCAGCTCCAGAGTTGAGGGCATGAGGGTAGCAAAGGAGCAAAGGAATCAGGATGGCTCCAAGGGCTCTGGCTTGTGCAGGAGAGCAGGGAATGTGGGCCATCCTGTCACTGGGATCACTGATGGCTTTTTACTGCACATGAAGCAGGGGTCTGCACACTCATTTGCTGCTGGGATGTGGAAGGTAGACAATATTTTTGGACCACATGTCAAAAATACTACAGATGAATGTGAAATAAAATTACAGAAAATAACTGAAATTTAAAATCAAACATTTTGAAGAGGAACCTTTCTAAGCTTTTCAAAAGAGGTTGAAAAATTAAAAGAGAAGTAATGGATTCTAAATCATAAAACTTTCATTATGTGCTTCAAAAATTACAAAAGGAAAATTCAAAACAACAGATTGAGGGGTAAATAATTGCTGCAAAATGACAGGCCAAGGAATAGCTTTATTATAAAACTCATACATATTGATAAAAAATTCAGACCCTATAAATAAAATATGAAGAGACAACTTACAAAAGAAGACATATAGGTAATAAACACACAGGGGGAAATATTCAATTTTGTGAGTTATCAAAGAAAAACAATTTTTAAAAACTGAGATACTGTTTTCACCTATTAAATTAAGCCAAAATATTTAAGTGAGAGTAACTAATGCTGACAAGAGTACATGAATGCGCTTCTCTCAAAAAATCATTTATGGCAGTGTAAATGAGTATGCGGACATTTTGGAAAACAATTTGGCAATGTACAATGATATCTACAGCCATAAATCTGTTCCTATCCATTGACTCCCAGAAGTGTGATTAGTCTGCCTGAGGAAGAATCTTAAAAGAAGAAAAAAACTGCACCACAAACATGTTTTTCCTAGTATTGCTCATGATACAGGGCATTCATAAACCATTTAATACTGAACAAAGTGTCCACTATGCTTTATCACTGGAATGGTCTGGTACACAAACATTAAAAATGAGATTTAACTAAATGCATATTGTGGCTTGAGTTGGATCCTGGAGAAGAAAAAGGACATAGTAAAATCTAAAATAAAAGCTGTGGCTTAGTTAACAGTATTTCAATTACTAATCAATACTGTCACTAATGCTGTAGCTGTGACAAACGGTTATGTGAGATGATACCATGAGGATAAACTTGGTGAAAGATGTATAGAAATTGTCTCTATTTCTCTTGTAAATCCGAATTTATTTTTTTTAAAGTTTATTTAGAAAACAAGGCTTGGAACATGAAGTAACTAAATTATGATGTAGTGTTTCACAAAAAGGTATACTCAATTGCCATCAATACTATTATATAGTCACATAGTCATTGGAAAAATAACTGAAGTCTTCTGGGATTCTATTTATTATAATATTAAAACATACTGGCACTTTCTCAATATTAACAAAAGTCCAATAGAGGCCACTTACACATGGAACAAATAAGATTTAACAGTTAAATACAGAAATAACACTCATACCTCACCAACAGTTGTTACAAATAGTGAAAATTATGTTATGTAACAGAAAACTAGTTTTTCAGAAGCATAGCCTTTAACACTAGTATAATGCACTTATAAAGCATACCCTGAAGCTGTGCTCTTGTATGCTAAGAGCTGCACTTCTGAAGAGATAACCAAATATAAAGGGTGCTTCTTTGCCATAAGGGAGCTGTGTTCTTGAGATTTCTTCTTTGCAGGGTCCTTAAAACGGTATTACACTTTTCTGCATCAGAAAGTTCTGAATAATTAAGTCAATTTCTTGTGGTATTTCACTTCAACTTCCTGAGCAAAATTCATCCTCGATTCAATTACTTTTGTAATCTAATTCACAAAAGCACTTCAAAATGCAAACAAAAATATCATCTGTGACAGAAATACATTGCTAGCTTTTCAGTTATTTGATTTTCATGGAATGAACCAAGTAATATTCATTGATGCAACGGAAAATGCCGGACTAACTAAAAATAGCCAGGAAATTCTGACTAGGCAAACAAAAACTGTATTTCCATCTTTTTGAAGCTTGGCCTAACTACATTTACTAAAGTAGCACTGTGAGGATGTGTCCAAAAAAACCACACCCACTGGAGAAATTTGCAAGGTGGTGCCTTCAAGGCACCAGTGGAAATGCAATTTCAGAGAGCAGTGTTTGTTCTAGCTAACCTGGGATTAAAGAAATTCTCAGACACTCAAGAGCAGCAGGTAGCATCTTCCAGAGGCCCGACAGCTTCACTTTCAAGGCAGTTACAGTCACATTGCAATCATGCTTCCCTTTGAAATCTGCCATTCCAGAGTGTAATCCATTGCAGAGTGGATAGACAGAGCTAGGATGGCAATCAGCCTGTCCCCACGTGTGCCCGTGAGCATGCCCAAGCGGGGACAGGATGAGGAGTGGGGCAACACAGGGCGAGGGGGCAGGTTTGTCTGCATTGCCTCCCCTCCAAGTGGAAACTCAAGGCCTTTGAGAAATTGAAATTTGAACCTAGTCTTTTAGGTCATTGTAAAAGGATATTGTATATTTGTCAGGACAGAAGGAAAGGAAATATGGTATCTGATAGTTTGTCGACTTATTTCCTAAACTGTAAATTTTAATATAAATGGTATGAAGGCTCTAGAGCTCCCTGCATAAATGTTAGGAGCAGGTCTGCATCTGAGCTTCCCCTCACGTTGTTTCATGAATTGGACTCAGCTGGTTGTGACGGGATGGCACAGAGGACACCTTCTGGTCCAGCTGCTGACTTCCAGCACAGGCAAACCCAGGCTGGGAGTCTCTGCAGTGCTTGTTAAGTAGCAACCTGCAAGTTCAAGGGGACACACATGCAAGAGATGCGAGAAACAATGGTAGCATCAAAAAGTTGGCAAGCAGATGACCAGCTTCAAGGCCCAGCAATACCTTAACTCCAGCTACACTGGAGGAGGTTAAGGCAAGCAAGGGCTTTCAAGTGCCCACTCAGAAAAGAAGCTTGCACAATGTGATACGCTGCTTTCACTGGTTCAAGATGACTTCTCAGCACACAATCCAAGAAAGCAAGCAAGCAGGTGACAAATTTCCATTCACCAACCTCCTATTACTACACACGCACATGCAAGGTGCATATGCACACACAGGCATATACATACACACAATATGTACATCCCCATATTTAAATAAATCTCTCACTTTGAGAAATTTTGCTATTTTCCACAAGGGGAAATCAACTTACCTACAATTGTTTACCAACTAGGAGGGCAAAGAAGCATAGACTATTACCTTTGGCAAAGGTATCAGCATGAGTATGCAGTGTGGAAGATTGGGGGGAGATTTAATTCATCTAAACCAGTGCTTCCCAAACTTTAGGGAGTATCAGAATCACCTGGAAGATGTCAAAACTGACTGTTGGGCCCCTCCTTTAGTTTCTACTTCAGTAAGTCAGGAAAGGGGCTCAAAATTTTTGCATTTCTTGTCAGGCATGGTAGCAACACACCTGTAATCCCAGCACTAGGGAGGCTGAGGTAGAAGGATCCCCCCGAGTCCAAGGCCAGCCTGGGCTACATAGTGAATTCAAGGCCAGCCTGAACTACATAGTGAGATCCTGTCGCAAAAAAAAAAAAAAAAAAATTTGCATCTTTTACAAGTTCTTGGGAGATGCTGTTTCCTGAACCACTGGTCCAGGAATCATCTCTGATTTTAATGATGGGAAAATTAAAATTCAAAGAAGCTAAGACTCTTGTGTGAGCTCATGATAATCCAAAACCTGGATTTATAGAGTCCCTAGCCAGATGCATTTTCAGTATGGCATGCACTTTCACATTTCACATAGCCCTATGCCTTTTAATTTCACCCTAGCCTTCTCCAGTTGTGCACTGCCTCCCAACCATTTTTGTTGCTTTAACCTATGTGACACTCTGCTCCCTGAACACCTCAATAACAATGGTTCCCACGTGGGGAGAATGACTCTGTGGAGTATAGCAAAATTTCTCAAGAACACTGTTAAGAAAGTTGGACAAAGCTGTCTAGATGGTCCCAACGTACACTTGCTACCAACTGAGCCCCAGTGTGAATCCCATTCTTCCAGGTGATCACATTCATTCTTATGGTGTCTTTGGTCTTCTCCCAAATGTCTCTTGTCTAGTATGCTTCACACACCTGACTAGGCATCTCAACCTTGATACCTCACAAATGCCCCAAATGACAAATGTTCCAGACTAGACCCACCCCACCCCGACTCCAACACACATCCTCCTCTAGCCTAAATGCTTGGGTAAGTCATTAAGTTCTCTTTTCTTGCATGTTCCAAATTAACTCTCCATGCCACTTCCAACAGCCCATAGAATGTAAACTCCACGAATGCAGAGATTTTTAGTGTTCTCCATTTATCCAGGGTGCTTACAAAAGTCTCTGGCACATAGTAGGCATTCTGTAATCTTTGCTCTCCAGTGGACTGAATAAATCTCTATCTGCCTCACTTCTCTACCATGATCTTATCTAGCATCCTCTCCATCATTCTATCATGCCAAACTGATGTTCTTAATTAGCCACAAACCTGAATCTGCTCTTCCAGGTACCCATGATGTCACAGACTCCCAGGGACAAGTGTAGGTCCTCTCTCCACTACCACATCTGTGTCTTGGTTGGGACTGAAGGTCATTTGCCACAGACCAGACACTTGCTGAGAATGTGTTATTTCCACTCTAAGGGTCCAAACAATGCCTCTACCAGAGACCCCTGGGGTTTGAGGGTCTGTGGAAGGAAACAAACTCTGAACGTGGCCACCATCCAAAGAAAGGCTGAAAGAGGCACTGGGGAAGGTGCAAGGGAAGTACCCTTAAGATGAACTATCCCCATTCTGTGGTCCTGAAGCCATGCCATGTAGACACCACCTATTAAGACTAGAGATAATATGTCTACAACCACCTCCTAAAAAGGTCTCCCTTGTGGTCTCAGGAGAGACAGCCTGTTCTCACAGAAGGCAGCACTTTCCAGAAGACCTGCAGCTCACCATCAGATATGGAGTCATTGGGGGTTATTGTGAATATAATGAGAAGCACTCTGGGGAGACAGAATCATGATTAGAATACTGCTGCAGGCAAAACCCACAGGTGAACGCTAGCATTTCTGGGCAAAGCTTTGAAGATAGGGCATTTGCACAACCTCAAAGTATCTCATCAAAACATTTATGAACTACTGTGATAGTTTTAATCTGTCCACAAATTCAATGATAGTCTTCCCTCCAGGAGATAAAGTTTAGTACCACCATAACAAAAGCCATAAGTGTGGGTGGCCCTGCCAGCCAAGGAGAACCAGAAAGGAAGCTACACAGCCTCCCATGCACCACTGATGGCCCTATCAGCTGGGGAAGAACCAGGAAGGAAGCTACATAGCACCCCCATGTGCCAGCAGCAGCCACGCCAACTGGGAAAAACTAGGAAGGAAGGAACACAGCCTTCCATGTGCCAGAGGCAGCCCTGTTGTCCAAGGAAAAACAGGAAGGAAGCCACCTCCCCCACAGCGTGCAGGCTGGGATAGAAGAACTACCCCCTCCCTATAAGCAACCAGTTGATTCAACAGAACACAGGCTGAGATGATAACCACTTAAGTAAAGAGACACCCTAACAATTATATTGTTTGATTGACTTTGCAAACCCAAAACTGGTAGTCTGAGCAACTATTTAGAGGTTAACAATATGCAATATAATAACTGTTGTGTGTTTCCTACTGTCTTATCACTGTTTTATTTTGTTTCTCTGTTATATTCCATTTTAAAAAATCATAAATGTCTTCCTTACACTTCTAGAGGCTGAGAGGTCCAAGGTCAAGGCACTGGCAGACTCAGTGGCTGGTGAGGGTTTCTTTTCTGGTTTATAGATGGCACTTTCTCATTATATCTTCATATAATAGAAATGGAAACTCTAGGCTCTCCAGAACTCTATAAAGGCACTGAAACTATTCATGAAGTCCCTGCCCATGTGATTTAATCACTTTCCAAAACCTCCATCTTTTAAGACTATCACATTGAGGACCAGGTGTCAACATGTAAATTTTGAGGGCACACAGACATTCAGTCCACATAGAGTTGAAGCTCACTCTCCAGAGTGGGGAGCTGGATTTAGTGATTCCCTTCTAAAGAAGAAACTATGAAAAGGGAGAAATAGAAACTTTACAGTGGAGAAAGCTGGAAGATATCACATTAACCAGCTGACCAAGGTTATCACCACCAGGAGTGAGCCATGTTGATATCATGTGTCTGCTAATCTGATGACATGAGAAATGCACAGAACCACTCAGATTCCTGTCAAATATGCACAGACTCAGACTAATCATGAGAAAATATAGAAATATCTAAACTGAACAACACTTTATAAAATAATTGATCCATAGCTTTCAAAAGAGTCAAGATCAAGAAAAACTGATTATTTGCCACAGATTGGATGAAATTAAGATGTGACAACAAAATGCAATATATTTCCCTGAACTGGCTCCTGGAATAGATAAGCCTGTTGGGGGAAACTGGTAGAAATTGAATAAGGACTGTACTTTAGTTTATAGTATCATATCATTAATTTCTTAGTTTTGCTAACTATATTCTTTAACAAATATAAGGTGTTTACATAAGAGAAAGCTGAATGGAAGAGATTTGGGATTCTATACTATCATTATAAGTCTGTATAAATCTAAAATTATTTCCAAATAAAATGACTGAAGAAAAAATGAGTCCTTTTTGTCATGATCTGAGCAGAAAACCCACTTTCCTCAGGTTGGAGAACTGCTCCAACCCTGGAAAATTGACAAGAGAAAGCTGAAACCTTCCCAAAGCCCCACTTACAAAGACCAAACAGTCACACTAAGTCACTGGGAAAAGCAGCTTTCCTTCTGTCTCCAAATTAGGATCAGTTTTTTCTCCTGCTTCTTCCTGTCAACATTGGCTTCTGAGAGCATCTGGCAGCACATCTGGTAATGCGATGCCTACTCTATGCCTGCCTAAGGAAGCATCTTCCCCCTTTCCTGGTGCTGGGCCAGAATCTAGCCTCTGCAGTGCTCCTTCCAGATGGCAGCAAGGAACATTTCGCCAAGCCTCACCTGTGTTTCCTTCCTGGTGAAGCCCCTGAGTTAAGAGCACATGATGTTTAATAATGAATAAACTATATGTAATTACAAGAGGCTTAAAAGGTTCTGTCCTTCAGGGAATAGAGATTAACAGTTATTTAAAAATAGAAAAGAAATCAACTACCTCCATTTTCCTCCAAAAAACTCGAAATTGTGAACAGTAGATTTATAGTTCTAACATATGAACTTGCTAAGGATAATAACAGAAATAATCTATTGGATACCATATCTGGACTTGGTTTGGCATTTTACAAAGAGAGTTCAAAGCCAATAGGACAAATTTGAGCAAATAAAAAACAGGTTTCCCCTATTTTTTAGACACAGCCCCCAAGACTGGGCATAAAGCATGATGACTGAATGTTTGTGATACATCAACTGTTAAGTATTTTGACTCACCTTCTGGTATCAGTCAGGACAAGCTAAGTTATGTTACTGTGACAAATACCCCCAATCGTTGTGGCTTACATTAATAAGGATTTATTTACCATGCAATCTACAAAATTGCTGAAGGTTAACTGCAGTGTCCTCCACTGGTAAGGCCAGGCCAATGCAAGGGCTTTTCTCTGAAGTATCAGGCCAATGATGGGGCTTCTCTCTGAAGTATCAGGCCAATGGAGGGGCTGCTCTCTGAAGCATGGTAGACCACGAGCTTTGCTCTCTAAGCATCTTTCCACTGGCAACACAAATCACTACCAGTTACCTTTTATTGAACAGAGATAGTCACTAGGTGCCACCTGAGTTCAGTTAGTCACCATTATGGGTTAGCAATAGCATTATGCTAATATTTGAAGAAAAACTGTGCCCTTTGGGTGGTCACTGAAGTTTCATATGAAATGCAGAAAAATCAGAGAGACATAATGCCTGGAAGCCATCTCAAGACTCATCTGCATTCCTCTGTACTTCCTGTCAACAAACTGCAATTGTCACTCTTGTCCTGTTCAGAAACCAAAAGTGGGCAAGGAGGGTAGAACTACGAGGCGTTTGTGATTATCTTTTGCCCATATCCTCAAATTCACATAAGTGTCTAGCTCTCTCTTAAAGTAATAGACTTAAAATACCCTTCAACTATAATTAAAACGCCATGGTATTGGCATAGTAATAGACAGATAGATCAATAGAACAGAATGGATAGCCCTAGAATGTATAAAAACTTAATTTATGATAAGAAAGCCATCTTGGATCAATGCAGGATGAAAGAATTATTCAACAGATGACATTAGGACAGTTGGTTAGCAAATTAGAAGAGAAAATCAATCTCTGGTCTTAACTCATACTACACGCTGATATAACTTTAACCCCAGGTGGATTAAAGAATTAGAGGAAAGAGCCATAAAAGTAGGAGATTCTCCCCCATTTATCTTTATCCACTCCAGCATAATTACTTTTAAGTTTTGATTAATAGAAGAAATAATGCACAAAAGTAACATACTACACAACAAATTTTAAAAAATATTCTTAAGACAACCATTGAAATTAAGATACTTCCCAGGGAGAAACATGTACAAACAAACAAAAGACTGATACCATTTAACATATAAAGAGATCATGCCTGTAATCCCAGCACTCGGGAGGCTGAGGCAGGAGGAGTACTGTGAATTCGAGGCCAGCCTGGGCTACAAAATGAGTTTGAGGCCAGCCTGGGCTACAAAGTGGGTTCTAGGCCAGGCTGAACTGCATAATGAAACCCTGTCTCAAAAAGACAAAAAAAAAAAAAAAAAAAAAAAAAAAAAAAAAAAAAAAAAAAAAAAAAAAAAAAAAAAAAAAAAAAAAAAAAAAAAAAAAAAAAAAAAAAAAAAAAAAAAAAAAAAAAAAAAAAAAAAAAAAAAAGATACAAAATACAATATAAGCATGCTATGATTTGCAGAGGAAAAGAAAGTGGAGAAAGAACAGAAACACACAAATTACTTTCTTGGAAAAGATAAAATTTAATCAAACAGAAAAACATTCAAAACACATGACTAATTAAAGAAGTACAACTTATTGTAACACGAGATGATTGCTCATCTATAAACTAAAACAAGTTTTAACAATCATAAAGCCCATGTCTTTAGAAAGAGTGTTTAATACATATTTACTAAGGGCTTATAACTCAGTAATTAGGCAATGAACAACTAGTCTTAAATTCATAGTAACCTTCCCTAGTATTCTAAAATCTCAAATCTATCCTCCAGGAGTAATTTGAGACATGGAAAAAAAAGTTTTCTAAGCACTGTTCATCTTAATATATTTATAATACTGAAACATTAAAACAATAAATTCAAGCAAGGATTTTTAAGTGAATTATGGTAACATATATGCTTGATGACCTCATTATTGATGTGAAACATATGAAAAGTTCATAGTAACGTTTGGAAATGTTATTATGGAATAACATTTGTGAAAATAATTCTGTTTCATTTATATAAGCAAAGGTTATCTATGAAATGAATGCTCACACAATACAGTACCACAAAGCAAAATCCTGAGGAAAAAAAGTAAGAAAAAGATTCACTGTGGTTGTCTGAAAGTGACTGCATTAGTTACCTTTCTCATCACAGAAACAAACAACCTGACACCGACAACCTAAAGGAGGACAGGTTTAATTTGGCTCATAGGTTCAGAGGTTTCAGTCCATGGTAAGCTGGCTGCAAGGCAGAAACATCACAGTGGAAGGCTGCAGTAGAGCAAAGCTGATTAATTTACATCTGCAGGAGTCTCTTACCCCAGTCAAATTGACAATTAAGTTCAACCATCACAGTGATTATTTTTCCTTTCTCCTTTCCCATACACTTTTTCTCTAAAAATGCATGTACTCTTTTAATGGCCAAGGATCATCACAACTGATAATTACTGATTGTTGAGGGCTTCTGGTGTCATGTTAGTCACATTACAAGATCAAGTCACAAGTAACTAAAACTAATGGCAGAAGGATAAGATCCAGTATGTGTTAGATGCCAGATATGTTCAGACTAATCCCACATATTAATCTTGTCATTAGGTATTATTATTCCTGTTTTGCAAACAAAAATCTGAGACACAGGGAGATTGACTTTTCCAAAACTGCACAGCTGGTGAGTACATGGTGGGCTATTATTTGAACCAAGACAGATTCCAATGCCCGCACTTACTACCATACTATTTGGAGTTATTTCATTAACTATGTCATCAACTTTATAAACATCATTATTATTACTTTATAGATAAAAAAACTGAGGCTTTGAGATGTTAAGTGACTTTGATTATAGGTTAACAAGACTAGAGCTTGTAAGTGAACTCAGGAGACCCATCCCATTCCCAGCCACTGGATTCAATTACATTGCTCAATAAACAGTCCACCTCTCACTTTCCCTCTGTTCCAGCCTTGTCTTACTTAAGTGGGTATATACTCAGGGGTTCAGCTTGTTGACTGTTCAAACACCTTTTGAATAATCAGCACAATGATCAAAGTCACTGATAATGCATACTTGAAAACTGCTGAAAGATTAGATTTCATGTATTTTCACCATAAGTGATAAACATGAGATAAACATGTTAATTGGCTTGATTTAGCCAGTCTGCAAAGTATATTAGCTCAAACCTTAATATTTCACACCATAAATATATGATTGTTGTCAATTTAAAAAAAGACAAGTGGGCACTACATACACAATGGGACTGACACATAGTTACAAGTGGGAGAAAGATCAGAAACTAGGCAAAGTGAAATCAGATGGCAAAAAAGACTAAAAAGATGATTCCAGCATCTGGCCACCTCTGGAAAGCATCTCCCCAGAATTGGCTACATTAGAAGTTTTTCTCATACTTAGACCATCATTCCTCAGAAATTCACCCACATGAGCAGCCTTTGTGAGAAGCAGTTTATTGGCCAAATTGTTATGAAGTGACACATCAGATACAATGCTTGCAAGACTGAGGTCCTCAGGAAGGGTCTACTCCCTGTATTTGTGACTTTGTGTTATGATTGAGAATCATTTATGAATTCATTCATGGAAATGTAGATGATCGTGGCCTTGATATTTATGCTAAGACATTAGAAAAAGCTGATCCATTTTTTTCTTTTTAGTGGTTAAAGCATAACACTCTCCTAGAGAAGGAAGTAATAAGATGAAGAATACTGGCAGGAAAAAAAGGAAATTCTATGTCATGTCTGAGGCAGAATAGGTTTATTTGAAAATAACTAGAGACTAATGATAACAGACACTTTTACAGTCCTCATGTGACTCAGAGGTCTGTA
Source organism: Dasyprocta punctata (assembly GCA_004363535.1). Lineage (NCBI taxonomy): Eukaryota > Metazoa > Chordata > Mammalia > Rodentia > Dasyproctidae > Dasyprocta > Dasyprocta punctata. The sequence continues at coordinate 67,459 of RJWM01007495.1, read as the reverse complement.
TGATTTAACTCAGAAAGCAAATACCTATAACTCATGTAATTCTCACATCAGCCTCATGTAGTAGTAGCTGTTATCATTCTTATCATTCCCATCGTACAGTGGTACAAAGCGGTAAGGCTTGTAAGTGACAGGTAGGGGGTTGGAAGCTGATTCTTGGGTTCCAGAGTCCATATTTCTGAACCACATTACTGTTCCAGAGAAAGTAAAACAGGAGCAAAACAGCGGTGTACAGTAGGTAAATGGAGGGAGGGTAAGATAGCGCTATTTGATGATTTGGAGAAATGAGAGCTTGAAAAGATAAGTATCGATTTCGAACATGGATGAAGTACCATCTACTGCTGATGCTTTGTGCATTGCTCAAGCATCTGGCAACCCTTGAAGCTCAGAATGGTATTAGCAACCTGGAATTCACCACTGGGGCCCATGTGAACAAACCATCTGCATCACAGTCAATGCCATTATGTTCTGAGCTGGCATTTGGAGCTACTGGGTAATGTAGGGCTATTGACATTTATTAAGGTGTAGGCAGCCTTGAGTTTACCTGCCCATCTCCCAAGTAGTTGAATTTACTGTACTGAACCAGACTATTTCCTGTTACCACTGAAACAAAGGAGGGAAGATTAGGCGAAGGAACCAAGCACAAAGCTGAAATCCAAGCCTTCGCAGACCACCAGCTACATAAGCTGGACTGCAGCCCTCACACATTTAGCACAAACACAGGGTTCTTGAGTCAGGGCTTTTGGTCACATGCTCCAAGCAGTTCTTCAGTTTCTATTGAGTATGCACGGCCAGTGACCATAGATTTGTCAACAGAGGGTACACTGAGCTAAATAAAATAAAATAAAATAAAATAAAATAAAATAAAGAGCAAGGTGAGGGCAGAGCAATCCACACCACAGACTACCAAGACTACAGCAAAGTCTCAATGTTCTTTTACTTGTTCAATTTCTCTCTCTCACTAATTCTACTGACTGGCTTAAAATAATGAACATGTAGTGGGCTAGGCAAACAGGAAATATTTTCATTACTGCTAAAAGGCCCAGATTTGAAGTGCTTGCCAATTTTTGTGGCCTTAATATATCATGATCAAGTTTAACTTACCAATATAATATCATTGAACACAAAGGTGGGAAGAGTTGTGCCTTAGCGCATCATTGTGTAATATATCTGCACTACAGGTAGTAGATGGAAGTAATCTCAAGAACACAGATTAGCTGGACATGGTGTTGCACAACTGTAATCCCTGCTACTCAAGAGGCTGAGGCAAGAGGATCATAAATTGAAGGCCAGCCTAGGCGATTTATGGAGACCCTGTCTTAAAAGTAAAAACAAACAAACAAATAAATGAATAGGATTGGAAATATAGCTCAGTGCCCCTCAATTTGATGCCTAATATCATACACACACATGACATAGCTAACACAAAAATGTAGTAAAATAATTAGTAAGTGATGAATTTTGAACATTTGATTATGTTTGTATAATCTGATTTTTAAAAATAGCTGTATTTAACAGGTAATTCACAAAATCCCTGACAATTTAACAATCAGCTCCTGTGAACTGGTAGGAGCTAGCTTTAACACACCAGTGTGACTAATCTCATCCAGCTACCACCTCTGCATTTTCAATTCTTATGTGATCAGGGTCACTATGTACTGCTGCATAGCTGGATACTGCAGTGCACAACCTGCCCAATCTTCATAGGTAGTAAGCAAATGAGGGCACATCCTTGTTCTTCACTGCAGGATCTTCCTTTTAATCTTCTGTCTATCTGAGTGAGGTTGGCCTGATAGAAAGAAGCACTGAAAAACTCTCTGACACCTATATTTTTCCCTAGAGTCAGTCACCACCACCATCACCATCATCATCACCATCATCATCACCATCACCATCATCATCATCATCATCTTATTGCTACCTTTTCATTGAATAACCAATTTGTTTAGAGTTCTTAATACAGCTTACTTTTAGCCCTTGGCATAACTGTTTAAAGAAAGCATTATATATCCTGGTTCTTTCATGAAGAAACCTAAGGAAATGAAGGTAACTTGGTTATGGTCACACTGCTAAAAAACTGCCAGAATCAGGATTTGGATCTAGGTATGTCTGGTTCTGAAATTAGTGCTTGGTCCTCTGTACCACGTGGCTGAGCTTCCTTGCTCTTGCTGCAAGCCAGCCTTCTGCAGGTCTCACAAGCAGATACCTGAATAGAGCTCTAACCAGAGAAAATAGAGAGCAGTGAGGGTTCTTGGACATGGCCCCACTGAGCAGGGATGGCTGTTTTTCAAAGTGCTAATAAGAGGTTTTGAGTCATCCCACTTTCATGTAATAAAGGCTAAACTTTCATCTTTTATTTAGCAGCTGTGAGAGGTGAGAAGTTCTGAAAGAGACTTCTTAAAAAGAACATAAAAGAAGAAGTCAGTTTATTCCTAAGGGGATATGTTTCTAGCAACATTTTTGGGGGGACTGGGAAACTGTTTTTTTCCATACAAAACTATGAGGATGGAACAACCGGGTCTTTTTAGAAGCTGAAAGGAGCCAAGAGTCAGAGCAAACCAAAGAAGCATCAAGGGCCCAAGGTCAAGGAAAGCCATACTCAGCGCTCAAATAAAACAGAACAGCATGGTCAGAGGTCAGAGTAACTGTGCTGGTCAAAAATATGAGAAAATCCTGACTGCTGAATTCATCAGCTCTCAGGCAGATGCTCCCCTGAATGTTCAAGCAGTTTATGACTTTTTTTTCAGTTGGACAACTACACAAAGAGAAAGATCACTACCAAGAGAATTAGATATAAACAGCCACAGAAAGAACTATATGTAGTCATTTTGTTCAGGGTTGCATGAGAAAATAGAGCCCAAAACAGATATATGGGCTCCATGAGGTACCAGTTACAATGGATAAGCAAAAAGAAAGAATAATAAAGTTATCTGTGACTGAGTAAAAACAATCCCACAAACTTCATGTCTAAAAATAATCTTTATTATCATGAATAATCTATTACTTATTTGTTCATGATCCCTTCAGTTTGGGCTGGGTTTGGATATAACAGCTTCTTTTTGTTTCACCCACTGGCTACTGGCTTGGCCCTGCTGGGGCTAAGGATCCGCTGCCAAGATGGCTCGCTCATGTGGGTGGTTCGTCAGAGCTGCTGCTGGCTGGGAGCTGGCATGCCAGGGCCTTGCTTGTTGGCTCTTGATATCAGCAGGGCTTATGTATTCTCCTGCCTGTAGCCCCTTCATACAGTAGTTATACTCGACTTCCCCAGAGTACAGTTCTCATTGGGTAGTTAGACTCCCTGTTTGCAAATGGTTCCTTCAAAGTGCAAAAACAGAAGCTTCCAGTACTTCCTCAGGCTGAGGTCTGAAACTGGCTCAACATCCTCTCTATTCTTTGTTAAAGCAAGTCACAGGGCTACCCTGGATTCCAGTAGAGGGTCTACAGAAATGCACGAACACCCATAGGAGGCATAAGTTAGTTCATTGGGGATCACTAGCATAAGAAATTATCACAAAGTTCATTTTCTTCACTAGCCTGAGGAATGTGTTGCATTCAGCAATATAACTACAATGCATAAACAGAATAAATAAAACTAGTGTTACAACAAAGGTAAAAAAAATATATATAAATAGTAGCATAGAAACGATAGCAGCAACTACAAGTCACTAAAATGACCCTAAATATCAGAAATTTAACTTTAACAACTGATGTGGGAGAGAGACTAGCTTTCCTGTGAACCAAGAAGCTAGGCGACCAACCAGGATTTTAGCCTAAGCCAAGGGGATATCTGGCCAAAAATATGTGCTATGCTGGGGTCCCTCTTCTTAGCACACAAATACCATGGAACCAAATGTTAAACTTAGATATGTGAGTTGACTAATAATTTGATGCGTCTTCAGAGTAATACACTCTGTTTAGAGACACTGTGGTGATTCAAATAAGATTTCTGTTCTTTTACATATTATCTTGTTCACGTTCTGTGGTGGTGGTATCTTTTATGTCTAGGTCTCTGAGTGAATTTGGGGGTATAGGTTTAGTTTTACAATTTTTTCCTTTTCATAGTCTCTATTTCCTCTAAGATGTTTCTGTCAAATCTTTCATGTTAGAGGCATTTTTTAGATATCTGTAAGTCCTTAATTTTCTGTTCATATTTAAATGTCCAAGATAAAATGCTCATTGTGAATTTTGTGTGCGTGAATGCTGCTTAACTGTGACTTTTAGTGGTTTTGAGAATTATCAGTGTCAACATCATTAGTTCTTTCACCTTAGGATGAATGATTCTCACAATCTACCTGAATGAGGAAGTCTGCCAAAAATATGGGGGCTAAGTAGAGAAGACTTAGGGTCTCAGCACCCAGTGGACATGAGATTTTTCAGCTTGGTACCCATATCCTCAGTTGGTGGATACCCACAATTCATAGAACTTTTCTCTTACTGATTCATAGAACTTTTCTCTTACTGATTGCTCAGCTATGCAGATATTTACAAAAAGATTTAGGATTCTGACAACTTTTCAATGATGGTATCAACCAGCTTTCTTTATTTTAGCTCCCACTTCACCTCCTACTTTCAGAAGTACCAAGTATAGCCCATGCCTGAGAATTTCAGGGGTTCTAGGATGTAAATCTAGTAGATGCTAGCTTTCCTTACTGCTGGTTTGGGATTCTGTTTTCTTAAATCTATTAAGTCATTTATCACTTTTACTTCCCAGCTTTAAAAATTTTGTGACTATTGCCTCTGCTCCTTAATTTTTTTGGCAAAAACAAAAAAAATCTATTTGCACTCATGTTAGTGGGTCTTTCAGTAGAAACAAAACTACCTATGTGGTTAGCCCTCTTCCACCGCTCCCAGTATTTGAGCAAACACCCAACCAACCTTCTGTATACATGAGTAGTGCTTATTCAGAAGAACAAATTTCCACAGTCGGAGGGAAGGCGAAGAAGAGTGAGTGACTCCCTGCCTTATCTTCAGCCCTATTGCTCAACAATTAAGCTTTGGGTTCAGATTTTTGTAGCTTTCTCAGAAAAACTTAGAAGCCCTTTCAGATACTGGATCAGATCTTCCCTATAAGGCATTCAGAGACTCCTTGTTGACAAGCATTCCCCTTGAGGGTTCGACCAGATCCCCTCCATCTCAAGGAATGCTTACCAAAATCTATCTTCCAGTCATAAAGTACTAGCTTTGAGTGGTTTTACCATTCCCAGTGAGATTTTTAGTTCCTCATGATATTTCAGTCCTCCTTAAGAATCTTAGTCACTTTCTCATCACTGAAATACAATACTTGACACTCACAAATTTAAAAAGGAAGGTTTATTTTGGCTTGCAGTTTGTAGAAGTTTCAGTCCATGAACTGCTGGCTCCAAGACAGGGCAGCGTGGCAGAGGGGCATGGCATGGTGGGGAAGCAGAGAGCCAATAAAGGAGTCCCAGTGACCGACCTCCTCTGACCGGGCTTCATCTTCTTACACCATAGTTAGCTATAAATTCATCAGTGGACTAATCAACTGATAAATATTACATCCCCAGGATCCAATCCCCTCCCTAAACCACATGAGACTTTGGGGGGACAGCTGTTATAAATTAGAACATTGTGCAACTGCTCAGCTGCCTCTTCACAATTCACTGATTGAGAACTCATGAGAGGACTACAACAGACTTAGGAAGGGAAGTCAGGCTTGAGAAATGTTTTCTTTTTAATTAAGTCCATTAAAGAGTGTTCTGGGTAAATCCCAGAGACAAAAGGAGTGTCTTCATCTCTTTTGCAACTAGTAAATGCTTTCTTACCTCCTCTGTGAAATGGGAATGACAACCCTTCCCTTATCCCTCTTACCAGCAGCTATCAGTATCTGTGCAGCTGAGTCAGATGACATCAACGAGACCCTGGGATTTCAAGAATCCAGAATGAAGTCACTGCTGAATCCGGGCTCTTTGCGCATAAGGACAGCCAAAGAGAAGTGAGGTGAAGGAGACATGAAATTCTCACTCAGATAATTGCAGCCTACTTAAAAAATTACCCCAGAGCTCAAGTTACTAGTGCTTCATCTCTTACCAGGCATGAGGGAAGCTTCAGAAAAATCTATGTTGTCCATTTTACAGTTATTTGAACAGCAGAAGAAAAAGCTTGTTTTCTAGGTGCTTATTTTTGAGTCTCAGACAACTAAAAAGCAAATCTCAAAGAAATACAGTTTGATTCAAGAGTCCAGACAAAAATACCTCTGAACTGTTGGGGGAAAATGAAGGAATGAAAATTAATTTTGTTTTAGAAAAGAGCAGGGGATCAGTTTACTGATGCCTTTTCCTATTCCAGTATCTATATTTTTACTTATATTTCATTGAGTTCCTATAACAACCTTATGAGAAATATCATTATCATTCTTATGATGCAGTTAAGAAAAGAGGCTCAAAGACTTGTCCCAGTGACCAAGGTGGGACGTGCCTGACTCCCACATCTATGCCAGGTCTGGCATTGCTATCTCAGGGAATCCTGGCTTTACACCTCCAGTCTGTTATAAGGTCTATATGTCTAGTTGACATTAAACTCTTCCTATCACAAGATTATGCTTCACTTTTGGAACCGACAAGGTCAGAAAGACATTGACACTGACTGTCTACCAAGCACTGAACAATTAGTTGCCTGCACAAGGCACTGGGTGGACTTCAACATGGTTGGTAACAAGCTCTCCCCAAATCCACGGAATTTAAGAAGTATCAGTTGTCAAATCTCTCCTTCTTTTCCTCCCCACTAACATGTTCATCTTGTTCTCATTCTACCCCACTTCCAAGACTCATGAGTCAAGCAGTGATATTTTATTAGGTGTTGGGTGCTAACCCTAGAATTGGAAGATGTCAAAGTGCTATTCAAAGGACCTGAGCTATGAATCATTTAAACCTGTTACCTGTTCCATCTTACACACACACACACAAAATTTCCCCACCCGACCCTATTTGTCCTGGTAACTATTGCTTCTTCCTTTCTCCATCCCCTCTCCCGACTTTTCCAGTAACACATCCCAAAAGGGTCAACCAACTGCCATACCTGGAAATCATATCAGTGCCAAGCTCCATTTCCTCCCCTGTCTTCTTCCCTTAAAGACTCTGTGGTCAGGTTTTAACCTCATCATGCACTGACACCTTTCTTCAAAGACAGCAATGCCCTCTACATTTGGCAATTCCAACAGATAACATTTCTGTCTTCAATGTGCTTGATCGCTTGCTCCCCCAGATGCACATTTTTTACTTGGTTTCCAGGATCCAAATCCTCCTGGTCTCCTGCTGGGTTTTCTTCTCCCCCTGGGAGGAATGTGGTCCACTCCTCCTTGTGGCTTCCACACACTACTTTTTTACATCCCTCCCTCACTCAACTCATTCGCATTTAGCTTTCCATACCATGTTTTGCCCACAGTTTCTCCTCTGAAATCCAGACTCATAAATTCAACTTCTTCTCACATATGGGTGTCTCTTAAGCATCACGAAGGTCCCCTATCTAAAACAGACCACCCCACGTCCCTCATCCCCTCAGACCCGCTTCCCCCACAGCTTCCCACATCTGAATGGAAGCACTTATTTTCTTCTAGTAGCTCAGGATATAAATCTTAGCATCCTACTTGACTCCCTCCTCTCTGACTCACATCCCACATCCCGAAATTCTGTTGGCTTTATCTTCAAAATACGGCCCCAATTCAAGTGTTTCTCACCACTTCCACAGTTGTAGCCCTGTGCTGAGTCACCAACCTCTGTCTCCTGGATCACTGCAGTCACTTCTAACAGGCTTCCCTCTTTCTACTTCAAGCTCTCTAAATTATTTTCTCAACACAGTAACCAGACTGTTATTTGAAAAAGAAACTCCAACCAGATTGTTTCCTGCTCAAAACTCTGCAGTGCTAGGCACGATGGCATATCCCTGTAATCCCAGAGTCCTTGGAGGTCAAGGCAAGGAGGATCCCAAGTTCCAGCCCAGACTGGGTGATTTAAGGAAGCCCTGCCTCAAAATAAAAAATAAAAAGGGACTGTGACGTCACCCAGTGGTCCTTGGGTTCAATCCCTAGCAGCACAATCAAAGAAACAGAACCTTTGCAGTGCCTCCTCTTTCTGTGACCATGACGCCTACTGCAGCTTTGCTTTTTCACTTCTTGCTACTCAGTTCCCATCCCTGGATGCTCCTGGAACCTGCCAGTCACACCCCCCCTTGGGCTTGTTCACTGGCTGCTGTAACTCCCTTCATTCCTTTAATTCTGACCCTCTCAGTGAGACCAACCTGAGCATCTTGTTTAAAATTGCAGCGTCGGCCTGTCCCTACCTGCCATCTCTCAGCCTCCTTATTGGCACTTAGGGCAAGTTTTCCTATGGCACTGCACATACATGTTTATGAGTTTATTTTCAGATCTTAATTTATGGTCTCTCTCAAAGCTCTGTGATGGTAGAGAATGGTGACTGGTTTGTTCATTGAGGCTCCAAGCACCCCAAACAGTACCCAGCATACATAGATGTTCAATAAAAACGTGCCAAGTCATTCCTAATATCTTTGTAGCATACTGGCAAATTAACATGCCGTAGTCAAGCCCCACTTACTTGTCTTGCCATAGTTTCCTGAATTCTAAATTCTCATGGGGCTTTGGCTTCTTTTTGTATGCCTCACAGTAAATAGATGCTTCATAAATCAACAATAACAAATAGGTATCGCAATACTGCACCAAAAGCAACCTTTCTTTGCAGTGACGAGCACCTGGTGAGACACAATCTTGCTTGCACTCCTTCTTGCTTTTGTGACAATTGCAGAACACACAGAGACAGTGGCAGTGCACTGCGAAGACCATGGGTGCAGTCCCTGGACTCGTCTGGGTTCAGGACCTGCCTCTACCACTCACAGGCTGCAATTCCCGACAATAATTTCCTTACTTTTCTGTGCCTGTTTTCTCAACTGTTGTATAGGAATCTTAGCTGTATTTATGCCTGGTATTGCTTTAAAGATTTGCAGCGTAGGATTAAATTAGATAACACAAGGAAGAAACTTTAAAAATGCTTAATATATAATAAATACTCAATAAATTCAGTTAATAAATGAGAAAATATTTATATGTTATATTTATTTTTGGTGATTTAATGAAGCCTTTTAGGCCACAGGCACTGAAGTAGAGTTAAATAGTAGAGTACTTAGTTATAATAGAGTACTTAGTACCACTTCAAAATTCCAACACAGTAGCTTCTGTAAGTAACTTAAAAAGTCCAGAGGTCACCCAGAGACAGAGGATAGATACGAATTGCCTAAGACTGAATGAATGAGCTGTTTGTAGAGCAACACACAACAGAGAAGCAGAAAAGTACCAGGAGGTGCAGTACATTACATCTCTGCTAACTGAAGAACCCTGGTAGAAAGTACTTGAGAAATTATCGGTATGGATTTCTCTGACATTGCTCAGATACAGCTGGAGTTACAGCCAGTTAAAACCGAAACCTTCAATGATGTTGAATTACTGCCCTGATGGAAAGGAAGACATCAGAGTGACTGGCTACTCCTGAAGGTTTACAGCCTGAGCATGTGAGGAAATACTTTTCCTTCTTTTCTAATCAGATAACAGTTCCTCCATTGTCTATGATGTCAAGTGTGGAGATGTTTTCCATCTGGGTCTTCATAAACCCTGAAGACTTGGATTTTATCAAAGCTACTCTTCCCCTCTCTATGCTCTGTATAGATTAGGGTTGAACGACACTGGATCCTGCCTGGAACGCAGTGAAGGGAAATTGTCCTGAGAATACTGATGGAGAGCAGATCCCAGCTGTAAGTCCTCTCTTCCTTGGACACTTTTCTTTACCCAAAGATTCAGGACCTGGGGGCTTGGGGTACCCAAAAATGATTGAACACCCCCTGGTGCTATTATCTGGACAGTCAGGAATAGCAAGCATATCCTTTCATGTTAACCCCACTTACTAATGAGTGGCTCTTGCTGGGGTTCCTTTGTGTGTGTTTTTTTAGTTTAGTTTTTTTGTTTTCTGTTTTAGTTTTTTTTATTGTTGTTGTTGTTGTTTTGTCTAAGTAGTGTGACATTAAAGACCATGTGGTTAATGCAGAGGACTAGCTCACAGAATCATGCAAATTTGGGTTAGGAATTATTTTTAACAGGTTTCCTTCCATTTATGATGTAATTTATTGTTCATATAGCCTAGTCTCTAGAAAAATCTCCAAAATATATAGAGCAAAATAAATAAATAAATAAACTGACAATTTAATGCTAAGGCAAAACTACACAATTTAAAATTCATTGCCAAGAGATTAGACATTTTAAAAATTCTAGGAATGTCTGGATAAATAAATAATAGGAAATAATGTTTATTTGTTCCTAAAGTTAAATCTGACATAACCACAACAGAATGATAAAAATCAGGAAATTTACATTGGTTTAAATTTTACCAGTTTTCTGTTAAAGTCCTTTCTCTGTTTCAGGACCCAATACAGGACCTCACTTAATAGTCCTGTCTTCTTCATCTCCTAATCTTTCCTAAATTTTTATCTTCAATGATTTTGACCCTATTGAAGAGGACTGGTCAGTTATTTTGTAGACTGCCCCTCAGTCTGGATCTGTGATGTTTATTCATTATTGTGTGAGGTCACATGTTTTGGGTAAGTACAAACTGCATGAAGGGCACACAAAGTCAGTATGTCATGTCACTGATAATGTTACCTTGGTCACTTGGACAAGGTGATTGATCAGCTTTTTACAATGTAAAGTTACTACTTTGCCTTGGTAATTAATATATATCCCTAGGTGGAGGCCACTTTGGTACTATGAATCACCTTGCTTCTCTCAACATTGTTCCCACTGATTTTAGCACCCATTGACAAATCCTGCCTGCATCAGTTATAAAGCAGTGTTTGCCTAAAGGTGATTTTTCTGATTCTCTCTTTCCTTTGATATTTTTAATTGGAATTCTTCTGTAAAGAAGATGCCATTCTACTTAAGTGAGAGGCAGCTGGGCTTAGATGAAAGACTTCACAGTTAAACTGGTCTCTATTTAACTTGCTAGGCTACAGATTTAGTAAGCCGATTCTGTCATCATCCTTATTATCATCATCACCATAAAAAATTTATGCTTGCCTGGTATGAAACAATTCTTTAGCTTTATTCAGAATAGTTAAAGGAATAAAAAGTTGAGAAGTTCTAACTTTCTGCACAGGATTTTCTCACTAAGAGACTGAATGAAGACCACTCGTCTTTCTATCCTGATGCAATAAATACCCACATGGACTCTCTCTCTCTTTCTCTCTCTCTCTCTCTCTCTCTGTCTCTCTCTCTCTGTCTCTCTCTCTATCTCTCTGTCTCTCTCTTTCTCTTCCTTTTTCCTTTCTCCTCCTCCCTTCCTTCCCGCCATCCTCCCTTCCTTCCTTTTTCATACACTGTTTCTAAAACATTTCATGGCCAAGAAAGCTATAGATTTTGCAAACTCTCAAAAGTGTTATAACAATAATTTTAAGTCTTATTTCTGGTTGAATTTTGGAGTTCAGTGCTGACCCTAAAATATAACACTTCAGGATCACCACAGGTACTACTTACTCTTTGATAGAGCTATGATATTTCAACCCATTACCAACTGAAAAAGAATACTTGCTTAGTAATGGAATACATTCACTCATATATTCTGCTTTACATATATTTTATTCTGTCAGAAATGCAGAAGTTAAGTTTTACTAGATGTCTGATAATCATCACCATAAAGGAAGGCATAAAGAAATAAAGTTCACAGCAAGATAGATAACTATACTACTAATTCTCTGTTAGTTCATTAGAAAGAATAGTTTGCATTGTCATTGTTTGAGTGCATTGCATTGATTTTTTTATGCCTAGATTTTGTAACTTGAACAACTACTTCTAAGATGACAATATGTAGCATAGTAACTAGTATTGACCTCTTACTGTTTTTTTTTTTTTTTGAAATTCTGTATTACTTCTACCTTTTTTTCTGTTTTGCTTTTTTTAAAATAAAAAAAGAAATAAAGTTCACATTAGGGTCTACCTTTCTTGGTCCAGTTTAATGCTTAATAATACATTTTTCACAAGCCATATTTTTTTCAAACATATTACATTAAAATATCCATTTATTCAAATGACTTCTCTGCCTTGCTTGCTACCAAAACTACGCTTTCTTTTTCAAGTCAAAACTGACACAAAAGGGAATAAAATCTCCAGCTACTCTGGAATTCCAAGGAGTTCATTTTGAGTCAAGTGTCCAGACAAAGTGCCTAGTGGCTGATGGGATGCACCTTCTTAGTCAGGGTGTGTTGTCATCAGAATGAGCTTCATAGCAAGCAGTTTATTGCTAATCTTATGTAAAGCACCAACATTTAAGAATGATTTGCTTTTTAAAACAAATCAAAGTCAATTTTAAGTTAAACCTTTATTAATACCACTTAAATCCAAAATATACTTCTTGAAAGGAAGGGTGTTACGATTTAGGTCTATAATCGTCCTCCAAAATTCTTATGTGTTCAAAAGTGGGGATTTTGGAGGGTGAATAGATCAAGAGGGCATTAATCCATGGTTGAGTTCTTATCTAAATGTGCTGCTAGGAGGTAGGACCTGGTTGGCAGAGGTTGGTCACTGGGGTTATGACGTGGCTCCTCTTTCTCCCTCTCCGTCTCTCTATTCCTTCCCTTCTCCCTGGCCCTCTTTTTCCTTCCTGGCCACCATGAGTTGAGTTTTCCTCCACCATACCCTTCCTCCATGCTATTTCTGCTGTGGAGCCAGCCAACCATGGACTGAAACCCCTGAAACTGTGAGCCAAAATAAACTAGAATATGACAATCAAGGCAGTTTGTCAATTTGATTGCTTTGGGAGCATCCCAGGGGATTAGTAAAGGACACTTCTGGGTGTGTCTGGGTTGGCCATGGAGTCATGACTTTGCTTTAAGTCCACATGTGATCCATTTCCCCTTCCTCTTTGGTGCTGCTCCTCTGCTTTGCTTCCTAGCCACCATGAAGTGAGCAGTTTTTGTTTGTTTTGTTTTTCTTCGCTCAAATAAAATTAAAAAAAAAAAAGAATAAAGAAACAAAAGGAAAAAAAGAAGCATTATTATAAAGGTGCTTGATCAATGAACACCTGGACTGAATGTGGATGGGAGCCCTGCATCTACTGCTGCTTAACAGGTCTCTATTCCCATATGCATCTCACTTGATGAGTATCAACCCCAGAATGGATTTAATTGTTTAAAGGAAATATCTTTCCTACAAATAGGTCCTAAATAAAAGCCATATGCATAGACACCAAGCCATTTTCATTATACTTTATGAAAAATCAAAGCATAAAAGGCTGTCAAGAGGAGCCTTGTCTCTTTTTGCAATTTACATGTAATCTACTGTATGTGTGTGTGTGTGGTGCATGTTACTGAGGATTGAACTCAGGGTCTTTGCACTGAGCAAAATTCCCAGTATACCTCCCCGCCTCCCCCCCGCTTTTTTTTTTGCGGCACCGGGGATCGAACTCACAGGCTCACACTTGCCAGACAGGCAGTTAAGCTGCTGAGCCAAACTCCCAGCCCTGGTTTTTTTTGAAGCAGGGTCGCACTATGTAGCTCAGGCCGGCCTTGCGCTCGCATTGTAGCCCAAGCTGACCTCGAACTCACAACGCTCCTCCTACTTCAGCCTCCTGAGTGCTGGGATTAAAGGCGTGCACCACCACACCCAGCACCTTCCCCCTTTTTGAGACAGGGTCACCCTAAATTGCTAAGTTGCCCAGACTGGGCTTTAACTTGCAGTCCTCCTGCCTCAGCCTCCCAGAGTGCTAGGATTACAGATTTACACCACTATGTCCAGTTATAACTCCATCATTTTTAAGGAACCTCATATGAAGACACTTTTGGGAACCAGTAAAGGGCAACTGCTAACAAAAAATATGTTTTCAGTTATTTCCTGTGTGGGTAACTGCTTCTGATTAAAGTATGGAAGAATAGAAGAAGACCTTCAAGGATAAATTCCTGGCAGCTGTGTCTCCACATAGTGCCAGCACAATTATAGCACTAATCATTGTTAAATATAAATAAAGCATGTGACTGAATTTAATCCTGACTAAAATTCGATGGACAGTAAGTGTTTTTGTTTTTATTTAGTTTATTTTGCAAAGAAGGACACAGTTCAGGAAGGGTGAATGTTTTATCTAAATCCATAGAGCCAAGAAGAGCTGGTGCTCAGACCCAGATGTCCTGATTCAGTCCCACATTCTTTGTACTGTACCACAAACAGACACCTGAAATACAGCCTAGATTAGGAAGCAAAGGGTTTTTATGATCTGAAAAGCCAGATGAATTATAAGGTTAAGGAAAAAAAAAGACTCATTAGACTAGAAGTTCTCAGTCTACAGCAGTCCAAACTCTTCCAAGAGGAAATTTAAAACATACGGAGTCAAGACTCTGAGGCAGAAATTAAAGCTGCAACCTAAAAACAAACACAGCATAGGAACACAGATTTCCAGCCGAGCTGCTTTGCAGAAGGGCAACTGTCTGTCGAAGGTTCCACGGTGAGTGAAAGAGGAGCATAACCTTAATTATTAATGGTTCTCCACAGAAAAACTTCAATTTATCTCATCTAGGGTAATAATTAAAATGTTTATATGCTTCTTAATACCATTATGTCCTTTCCTTCCAACACATTTGATTCCTCTAGAAAGTTCTCCCTGATAAATCACATACCCCACCACCCCCAGCCCTGGTCAACCTAATTACACATGTATAGACTTGCAAGTTTCTCATCATATGAGCCTGTACCTGTGCATAGTGTATTTAAATTGCCTGTACACATGAGGGAATATCTGTGTGATTGTGATATAGGGCACATTGACTGTGGCTGACGAGGGAGTACATAGCAACAAATAGGGTGACATCTATGTCTTATAAATAAGATGGAGTTAAAAACTGGGACGATGAAAGCAAACTCTTAGGTTGCCTGCATTTTGAAGAGACCTACAACTGGGTAGTTGATTTGTTCAGTGTTTTCCTTCTAGACTTTCTATTGAAGCAGTGGCAACAAACACACAAATCATGATAAAATCATTCTTCAAACAAACCCTTACTCAGCCATATAAGAACAAAGAGGCAGTCAATGAAATCAAAGGGCAGCTCATTTAAAACAGATAAAAGAAAATGCATATTTTAATCCACTACATAATTAACTCATGATTTTGCTGTACAGGAAATTGTTGAGGCAAGTAATTTGATATAATATTTTTAGAGGCTTTGACTAAGACTACAGTCTGTTTCTGCACTCGTAGGGTGGGGGAGGGGATGACGAGGGTCACCTGTCTTTATTTAGAGTGAATCACCATCTGTGGCCAAAAGATCCTCTTTGGCTCATATTTCAAAACCAAATGGCAATATTAACAAGGAGGTGTTGAGATTACTACATTAGAAAACCTCATGGGGTGCCAAATCCAGAAATGACTCCATGAACGGGACCCTAGTGATCTCTTCTGCTGATATTTCTTCCTGTTGAGCTCCAGTGTGCAGTGAAAGCCTGAAAGCTATTCTTCCTAATCACAAAGAAATCTCTGATTTGAAAGAGAGAAAACCAGGTAAAATTTCCTTCTTCTGTCTACACCATTTTTCCTGGACAAGTGAGAGTACAACTCTGAATATCAGATGAAAGCATATGAGTTGCCTTCTTTTTGCCAGTTTTGAACTAAACAAAGTCAAAGGTTATTGTCACTTCTTGATCATTAGCAACCCTTGACACATGGGATGCATTGTAAGGTTTCTGGGAAATTTTTCTTCAGGTTAATTGCATTCCCCTGGTCTTGCCATCTGAACTGAGCAGGCCATCCTCATCCTACTTACACTTCGAGTGGCAGTAATGGTGGTTATATATTTCCAGATATGTGGAACTTGCCAGGGGCCACCCTGCCCACATCAGTCAGCTCCTTCTCCCATCCCTACTTAGGAGTGGAGATTGCAAGTGGCAACACATATGCCAGAGGCCTGGTGGGTGGATGGAAGCACTCTATGCAGAGAAGCAAAAAAACTATCTCCCCCTTAAATCCAGATTTCACTGTGACTTGGCCAAACTCAGTCAACATGGGCCAAAAGTGAGAAGAACTAGCACATATATATGGATGTGTGCACACTGACAGTCATGTTTACATGCCTTGTTCCCCTAAATGTTTTAAACAACTGAACAGAGCATGGTTCATGCTCTCAGTATGTCTCCAGTCAAATCCAGAGAAAGACCTATGCATGGAGCCCTGCCATGGAAGACAGAACAGAACAACAATGCTGCAGGAGCCCAAATGATTACTGGATTTTAGAGGAGAGAGCCAGCATTCCTGAAGGTCAAAGAAGGATGTGAAGAGAAATCAGCATTTGAACTGCACAGATCATAGACAGAATTTGACTAGGAGGTGCAAAGCAATGGAAACTTCAACAGGAAGAAAGAATGGCAAAAACAAAGGGATGGAGAAACAAAAGAATGAACTGATATGCCAAGCAATCAGCGATTCATTATGCTTGGAACATGGATCTCTCTCCAGTAGTAGTAAAGAGGGAAAATTAAAATTTTAAATAAAAGCCTGCCCATGATGCCCACCAAGACCAAACAGACAAGTCCGGCAGGCCCAACAACAGAATACTTTTTCCCTTGTGTAAACCCTTGTCTTTGCTGCCCTTGTGTAACTGGTGACCTTACAATGTAACTTAACATGTAACAGGACATTTCTTCCTTTGTATAACCCATGCTTTGTATAACTGATAGTCTTTTGATTTAACCTGAAATGTTTAGGCTCTTTCAGCAACCAATGATGTCACCTAGCCTTCCAATCATATGTGCCAAATCTGCCTTTGTACCTCCCCACTTACTTTCCCTTTAAAAGCCCTGAAGCACTGCCAGACAGGGCTCTGGTTCTTTGGAAGAGATCTTAGTCAGAAACCTGTGGGTGTAAAAACTGCTTCCCTAACATCCTTGGTGTTGTTTCTTCCTGTGTCTTCCATAATATTTCTTAGTTCCCTGACTGTGAAGACCATGTTGACCACTTATATCCCCCACTGAGGCCTAGTGGCTGAAGCTGGGACCTCTCCAGGATCCTCAATGG
Source organism: Dasyprocta punctata (assembly GCA_004363535.1). Taxonomy (NCBI): domain Eukaryota; kingdom Metazoa; phylum Chordata; class Mammalia; order Rodentia; family Dasyproctidae; genus Dasyprocta; species Dasyprocta punctata. Next base: position 50,402 of record RJWM01007495.1, on the reverse strand, counting down.
GAAGGTGCACCCTCCAGACTACCTTAGAGTCCCCTTGTGAGACTGGGACCAGAGGCCCCTGCTTGGTGTTAATGGTGCTCATCAGACCCAAAGAAGGGGAAAGGACACAGTCAGATTGGGTTTTTGGATAAGGTAAAGCCCCCAGGATACCCTAGCCAGTCTATCAGTTAATCCTGCTCAGAGTTGAACAGAAGAGGAGCCTAATCACTGCCTGTCAGTTTAGGCCACCCATGAGGGAAAAGGGATTGGAATAGTTAACCTCTGAATACCTGCTGAATGACTGTGTAACTGTCAGTAATAGATGGCAAAAGCAGCAGGTCATTCTGCCTGTGCTGCATGGCAAAAGGCCCTCCAGGACTTCAGAGCCATGGAAGTCCAGGGTCCCATGGATGTGACTAATCAGGACAGAACAGAGAATCTTCCTATGCTTCTCCATAGTCTGGATGGTTCCAATGTTGCCAAGAGGTAAGCAGTCAGGCGGGCACCTGAATGGTCTCTCTCTAAGGGACTGCTACCCTTTTTCTATTGACCACTGTTCAAGGGCACACCATATACACTGCAGGGAGATGAGATGGGATCTAATTAGTCAAAGCTTATAGTTCTGGAAGGTATCTTAAAGAATTTTTTAAAAAAGGCTTTTTCTGGGGATTACAAAGTTAAAATGAAACCAAACTGGCTCTGTTCTTGAACACTACTACCTTAAAAACCCTATTCTTCCTGAGGATTCCTCCTTGGCAAATGTACCATCCCTTATTGACCACCTCAACTGCTGCCAGAACCTACAGTTCCATCAGGCCAGCCCTCCTCGTACCACTCCTGGATGCTCTACTCCCAGGCAATTGGACCAGTTCTAACCACCAGTCCTTCTGTTGTCAGCCCTTTGCTAGTTTATCCGATACCATGCTGGCCAGCCTCTCCACCACCAACTTCAGAGTCCAGTCAGTCTTTGCCTGCATTTCATCATCAAAGTCCTCCACACTGGAGCCTTCTGTTGTACAGCTGCTCTTACATGCCTATCCTGATCATATGGCATCATCTAATGTCAACAACTCCTTCTGATTCTGTTCAACATTGAGGAGTGCCACCAAATTTTTTAGAGGATAAAACAGAATGAAACCAATCAAAACAAATCACTGTAAGAGATACAGGACTTCAAAACACTGTAAAATCAATGATAGTTACCATAATGCCTTTTAATGTCTTCAAAATAGCTGCAGATAACTTCAGACATAATAAAAACCAAACAGAACAGAACAGAATAGAAACAATAAAAACAAAACAATGAATCCACAAAAGGCTTCAAAACAAGCCAATAGTAAATCCAAAATTGCTACCATAATATAGCTTGCTATCTTTGAAATAGCTGCTCCTGTCATCAGATTTGACATCATCAAACAAAACCAAAGAGAATAAAACCCAACCCAACAAAACAAGGGAAACAATATAGGACTTCCAAGACAAGACCATAGGGAGTCAACAATGGCTGCAACCCTCAGATGGAGATCCCCCCTAGATGTCACACTGCATACCACTATCCTCTAAACCTACGATAAGGCCACTGGCCCTAGATCTGCAATGTTAATGAAACACCAAAGCACTACAAGCATCCAATTGCATTTCATCTCCATAGAGATCATCACAGCCTGTGTTTCTCTAAATAAGCTGGCTGTTTATGGCGGTGGGGCAGGGGGTGGTGGTGGTGGGGATTGGTACTTCTTGTTTGTCAGTCTGTGCCCTAGAAGGGGCTGGGGTCGACTGTTCCAGTCTGGCAGAGGCCCGCGCATGGTGCTGGTCCCCAGACTGGGATTGCTTGCTGGTGTGGCACCATCAAATTTTAATAGAAGCTAAGAACTGATTAACAGGCAAAGTCCCTGCTCTCACTGTCAACCCTAATAGATGGATAGCTTCGGCCTTTCCAAAGGACCACCCTGTATGGTATTACAACACCCTAGAGGGAAACAAAGCAATCCACAGATACCATCAAGCACTTCTCAAAGGCAAAGAGGGGAGCAAAAAGCCCATCAATATGTCCAAAGTAACTACTGTTATCCAGAAGCCTGATAAAAAGCCCTTCAGACTTTTATGAGAGACTCTGTAAAGTCTACAGAGTCTACACTCCATTTGATCCTAGGTCCCAGAAAATCTACAGATGGTAGATGCAACCTTCATTACACAAAAAGCACCTGGTTACCACAAAAAAATCCAGTCTGATAGATGACCATACCCTCTGGTCAAAGACCAACAGGAAAAATGTAAGGGCTACTGACTTAAGAAAAAAAAAATACCCATTCAGATTAAATGATAAAGATTCCCAAAAGCTTCAACCTAGATCAGATGACAACACTTTCATTAGTCGGATGGGCTCAAACTAGACCAGACTAGGCTCCCTTTTTCAGCTGTATTAGAGGGAACTCATGGTCCGTATCCATATGGGGGTCAATCCATGACTTTCCTGGTAGACAATAAAACAGAACACTGTGTAGTTATCTAAACTATTGTCCCCTGTCAGAAAAAGATTACTTAACTGAGGAAACTGGGACTCCTGCCTTTCACCCCTTCTGCCAGGCACAAACTTGAAGTCTAGGAGGACATCAGACTACACTTGAGTTTCTCTACTTGCTGGAGTGCCTAATCTCACTCCAGATAGGGGAGTGACATCCTATTTAAACTAGGGGCCACCATCACCCTCTCTCTGGTGCAATCTGCTTCTCTGTCCCTCCAGCTCCATAATCACATTTTCTGCTTGCTCTCACGGTTCCCTGAGAATGAAAATGGCAATTGATGGGCACATACAGATAAAACAAACCCAGAAATTCTCAAGACTCTTTCCCTGAGTTTGGGCCATTGGCCACCTGCCTCTGATTGTGAAGCTATCCTGGAGCAACCCCTCCTGCATCAAACAGCAATCCAGTCCACAAAAGGTTCAGCTAGAAATTCAACTGCATACCCAGAGACTTCAGAACTGCAAAATACTCGTAAACTGTCAAACACCCTGAAGGATTTAAAACTCACTTACCCTCTCTGCAGAAACCCTCAAAGCTGGTTTCCCAGCATAGAATATCACTGCACCCTCCTCCAGTATATTGATCTTCTGGCTAAGAACACCCAAACTGCCTGCTGGAAAAGCACAGAAGCTCTGCTATAACATCTGACAAAAACTGGCTACAAGATATCCTGGGATAAAACACAAATCTGCAAACAAAAGTCATATATCTGGGATCTGACTAAAATCAGGGACACGGTGCCCTTGGACTAAAAAGAGAGGTCACCTGCTCCATCCCAGTCCCAACCATAAGAAAAAATAGCTCTGAAAATTCGTTGAAACTGCTGGCTTCTACAGAATCTGGATCCCTGAGTTCACAGAAAAACAACAAAAAATTAAAAAGTAAGATCTCTACACAATGGATTGTCTAGAAAAGACTCATACTTTTGACTAAAACCCAAAATAAGAAAAAGGACATTAAAAATGCCCCCACCTTGAGAGTTCCATACGTAACTTGCCCATTCAACTTGTTTGTTGATAGATAAATAATGACATGTGGCTTTAAAGATGCTTACTCAGACTCCTGGCCCCTGGTAGTGCCCAGTGGCCTACCTGATAAAACACTTAGATCCAGTTGCGAAGGGCTGCCCCCTTGCCTCCATGCTTTGGTAGCCACTGTCCTTCTGATCAAAAAAGCTGACAAGCTCATCATTGGCCAAGACCTAATCACCCAGGTGCTACTGCTGTTCTGAGCCTTCTAAATGACCATGGACATCTCTGGCTTTCCAACAGCCAAGCCACCTAGTACCAAGAACTCTTACACAAAATCCTCGGCTCATCTTCCAACTGACCAAGCCTCTAACCCTACTACCTTCCTGCCCACTGAGCTTGGCCTCCCTTCAACCATGACTGTCTAGTTTTGACTGATGAGCTTTTTGCCAGCTTGCCCCATTTATATATGAAACCCTTGTCTGACACTGAATACACCCTGTTCATGGGTGGAAGTAGCTTAGTCAAGGATAAAACAAACAAACAAACAAACAAAAAACCACCAATCTGGATATGCTGCTGTAACCATGGAGGAAGTGCTCCTGGCTGGACCTCTTCCCCAAAACTGGTCTGCTCAATAGGCTGAACTGTGGGCCTTAATACAAAATCTCAACTGGGCAAAAAGGAGAAAGGCAAACATCTACACTGACTCAAGGTATGATTTTGCCACTGTTCATGTCCACAGGATGCTATAAAATGAGTATGGACACCTGACAGTAGAAGAAAAACAAATTAAAAGCAAGGATGAGATTTCTCAACTCCTGACTGCAATTTAGAAACTTAAGAAAGTTGCCATTATTTATTGTAAAGGGCATCAGAAAGTAAAAGACACTATCAGTCTTGGAAATCACAAAGCAGAAAAGCCACCCAGTTGGCAGTAGAGGGCTCCACCTGGGAGACAAATGATTTAATATGAAATCTGGAAGCCCAACAGTCTCCACTGTGGCCCTTCTGGTACTCTAACAAAAAAATTAAATGGGCACAACAGAAAGGGGCCTACATCGACCCAAATGGTGCTTGAACTTTACCAGATGATCAGATGATACTTCCACAGAATTTGGCCTATGATGTATGGGTAAAACACCATCATGACATCACCCATGGGGAAAAGACTGCTATGAATCAATTTCTAAGTCACTACTATTCTATTTCAAAGTTAGCCTCGATCTGCACCTCTGTCAGTCAGAGATGTCAAATCTGTGCAAGGACTGAGCCCTCATCTGCACCTAAACCCCCATCTGGTATCCAGAATGCTAGACTTTCCCCTTTTGAGGACCTACAAATAGATTTTACAGAAATCAAATCATGCAGAGGCTACAAACACCTCCTGTTACTCATCTGTACTTATTCTAGATAGTCAGAAGCATTTCCCACTAAAACAGAGAAAGCAGCTGAAGTCTACAGAGTAATTAAGAGACATTATCCCTAGATATGGGCTGCCCCTAACTACAGGCAGCAACAATGGGCCAGCACTTGTGGCAGAAATAACCCCAGAAGCTAACTAAAGTGTTAAAAATCAAATAGAACTTATATACAGCATACAGACCACAAAGCTCTGGGGAAGTTGAAATGATGAATAGAACTTTAAAGTCAATATTGACTAGACATCACCAAGAAATTCAGGCACCATGGGTAGATTTCCTTCCCATGGCCCTCCTCAAGATTCAAAGCTCACCAGGGACCACAAGATATATACTGTGAAGTTTTGTACAGTAGATCCTCACCCATAATTTGGGGTCTCCAGGGAGACCTATGTCAGCTCAGTAATATATCTCTGCAGGAACAACTTACACAGTAAGAAAAGACTTTTTCTCAAATAAAAATATAGCTGAGAGGGCTGTCATACCCACAGACACACCTGCCCATACATATAACCCTGGGAATAGAGTTTGAATTGAAGATTGGAAACAGGAACCCCTCCAACCTATCTGGAGGGGCCCTTATGTAATTGTTTTGACTACTCTCACAAAGATAAAATTTCCCAAGATTCAGCCATAGATCCATCATTCTCAGATCAAGACAGCTCACCTCGATGATGGCTGGCAAGTCTACCTGAACAAGTCAGCTTCCATGAAGACAACTCTGAGGAGATGATGCTCTCAAAGTCCTGCTCTCATTAGCCCAGAAGCTGACAGGTCAACACACAGCTGAAGTTGGACAGTCATTGTACACTAGAACATTTGCCCTGATTAATTCATGTTCTGCTACCCAGTTTGGTTTCTGGTCCCCTACCTCCTGTTAATCTCAGTGTTTACCTTAGGATTCTGGGCTGTGTCCCCAGAGGATTGGAAAGTTCCTCATAAGGTTGCTTTTGTTCTCTTCTACATTGTTGTACTTGTTGGAGAGTACTCTGAACTGCCTTTCCTAATCAAAGGACCAAAATGACTGCCATAACTACTCTGTGTCTGGTCCTACTAGGTTTGCTTAACCCACAAGCTTGCTAAGCAAATTCAGGCCACTGGAAGTTCCAAACCTAACTTCATGGCAGAAGCCTAGTTCACAAATGGATGAGATGGGACCCCTCTCAGTCCAAAATGTATCTTTATTTTGATGAATGCCCAATTCAAGCCAACAATGCACGTTGGGCTACCCATGCCTGTTTCACAGGATATGGGAGTTTAAAATGAGAATGGGTATCAAGCTAACATCTGTCCTGCATGGCACCAAGAAAAGGGCTACTGCAAGCGTTAAACTAATGTCACATTATGCCCCAGATGGGACTGCACCATAGACCATGTGGGGGCATTTTCCAAATAGCCTACTGACTCAGCTCCCATCTGATCCAAACTGCCCACCAGGAGCTTATAATCCCATAAAGTATACCATTAAGGACACCACCCATCAGAGATGGACGTCTGGTTGCTGGATGACTGTCTGGGCAAGTGAGAGGGGACAGACCCATTTACTATCCTAAAAATCATAACAATCTGGGTCCCTCTGCCCCACATCAAAATCCCTACCCTGAAGCCACCATTATTCCATTGGCCCCCACACCCGTGACTAATTACACAGGGCACCTAATGCCTGACCTTTTGCACCTGGTCAACAGTACCCATCAGGTCTTCCAAATTGTAGACCCAAAATCGAGAAATGATTGTTAGCTGTGTACCACTCACAGCCCGTTACCATGCATTAGGTCTGACCTCCCAAATGGCACCAACCTTGACACTACCTCTGTTATGGTTTGTGTCTGAATGTCACCCCAAAGCCTCACACAGGTATGGGGGCAGGCTTCAAGAATTTTTTATTTGATTCATGGTCTAATGCTGTGATTATGGGTGTGAGGGTTACACCCACCCTAGAGTGGGTAGCCCACATACAATATAACGGACAGAGTCTTCTCTCCAAACTCCTTCCTTTTTGCTCTTGTTGATTTTATTATCTTCTGTCACCATGAACTGTTGCCCTCTGCCATGTGCACCCTGCTTGGAGTCAGTTGAGTATGGACTGAAACCTCCACAAACTGTGAGCTAAATAAACCTTTCTTTCCTTAATTTTGGGTGTTGTGTATTTAGTCCCAGCAACAGAAGTAACTAACACAACCTGTATACCTGGTCCCTTGCTCCAGGCCCACCCAACAGAGATACGGAAAATGCCTGAGTTGCACTGCAAAGCCAAATATCTCAGCTGACTATATAGATGTTCTGATTGTTACATCAGACTCCCTTATGGTCCCACATGGAACTCTTTATTTGCTCTAATGGGGTTCATTGAGTTTTTTAAGCACAAAAATGAGTCTCTGTGTGGTCCCCTACCTCATACCTGACCTCTCTGTCTATTCAGGTTAACAGAGCCCCATATACACCCACTAGCCCTGCTAAAAGCCTGACCCAGTGGTGCTGCCAGTTTTTGCTGGGATAGTGATAGCAGGCAGTCCTGCTATGCCCTGGGCATAGGCCAACAACAGTACTTATAATTGGACACCCAGATAGAGGATGATTTTACAGCAGTTCAAGGAGCATGCATCACACTCCAAGACCAAATTGACTCCTTGGCTGCAGTGGTCCTCCAAAACCATAGAACTTTAGGCCTCTTCACTGCTCAACAGGGAGGCACTTGCTTGTTCTTAGAGGAATAGGGTTGCTACTATGCTAATAAGTCTGGTGTTGTTAGAGATAGTGCTCGCCAATTGTGAGAACAAAGAAATCAGCAGGCCTGAGACAGGAAGACATGCTTCTACTGGTGGAGCTCCCTGGGAAACTGGGAGCCATGGTGTAATGGTTGATACATTGTGTCGCCTTGAGGGTTGAGAAGTTTAGAAGTTTAACTATGTGACTCAGCACAGGGCAAGGGTTCTCACTTTGTAAACATCCTGAGCCTGAGAAGGAGGAGGGCATGGAGATGTGAGAGTGCTACACCTGCCCTAGGGTAGGCTAGCCTGCTTACAATACAAGGAGAAAAAATGGCTTCTTCCCCGCTTTTCCACTCTTGTTGCTGTGTTGCTCCTGGGCCATGCCACCCTGCACTGCAGCCAGCTGATTGTTGACTGAAACCTCTACAAACTGTGAGCTAAGCAAACCTTTCCTTCTTAATTTTAGGCATCGAGGATTTTGTCTCAGCAATGAGAAAAAAGTAAACAAGACAGAATTTGGTATCAGAGAAGTGGGGTCATTGCTGTGACTATACCTGACCATGAGGTTTGAGGGCCTTTGACAATGGCTTGTCAGAAGAGGTTGGAAGGGTTTAGCAATATCACTTGAAAGAGTAGTACTGGAATGCCTTTGGCTGTTCTGTAAGGGAAAGTCTGGTCAGAGCTCAGAAGATCATAAGGCTGATAGAAATCTTGCTGGTAAAGACCAGGTTGAGGAGGTTTCTGCTGGGTAAAAGGACTGCTCTGGTTGTTGGACTGCAGATGATACATGTTATGACTTGGCAGAAAGTTTGTCTGCATTTTGCTTGTGTCCAGAGACTGTCTGAGACTGAGATTAAGGGTGGTGGACTAAATCTGACTGAAGAAATTTCAAGGCAGTTGAATGTTGAGGTGGTGGCATGGCTATTGCTGGGGGCTTTTAGCCAAATCTGTGTTGAGGATCAAGAGCAAAGAACTCAGCAGAATGATTTAAAATGTGAGTTTGACCAGAAAGGAAGCTCCAGTAAAGTTGTGGACTGCAAAGATAGAGCTGAGGGGATCTTGACTGCTGACAAGGAACAGGAGAATATAAAAGATGGTTTGAGGGCATCACAAGAACCAGCAAGTCACCACCCTGTGAAGCCTCAAAACTGCAAAAGTGAAATATTTTGCTCTGAGGATAAAACTACAAAGCAACATGTTCCAGAATGGCAGCAGCATAGAAAATTTGTGCCTCAAAGTTGGATTCAGAGTGTTCAGCTATCCAGGCATGCAACCCCTACAGTCAAGAGAAAGGAAAGTTTGGCTAGCAGACATTGGCATCATCCATGTGGTGCTCATTTTAGGTGCATGCAGAATGCAAGAGTTATGGGGTTAAGGTGCTTCCACCCCAATTTCAGAAGGCTTGGGAGGTCAGGTAGTGTGTCCCTGAGAAGGCAATGTGTAAAGCTGTGAAGGTGAAGCAAAAAGTGCAGTAGAGACCCCAGAAGTTTGGAAAAGCCAAGAATGTGGATCATCTAAGGAAAGCTGAAAGTAGGGAGCAAAGAGAGCTTAAGTGAGAAGCCATGGGAGCTTCAGCCCCAGAAATGCTGCAGGGGTGGAGTCACTGAAGGCCTTTGGTGCTCACAATTTGCTACAGATTGCTACAGATGCTGGACAAAGAACTACAGGACTAATGCTTGCCATGCTGGATTTTGGACTTGTGTTTGTCCCATTCCTTTGTATCTCACTGTGTGCAACTTTTGGAATTAAAATGTTTATCTTATGCCATTGAATGTTGGAAGTGTTTAACTTTTCATTTGTACAGGGGCTTGCAGCTACGAGTTTGCCTTACATCTTGGAGAAAACTTTGAACTTGGAATTTCCAGCAACACTGAAACCATTAGGACTTTGGCAACTCTTAGAGATGGAGTAAATGCCTTTTGCATAAAGGGATGTGCATGAGTCTTTGAGGGGCCTAGGGGTGAAATGTTATGGTTCTAATGTAATACAATGCTGATAGACTTAATTCTGGTTCCTAAGGAGTGCCAAACCTGTGTTATAGTGTTTTAATTGTGAAATGATAAGACTAATCATATCTTTAGATCTGGAGACCAATTTAAAGAAATGTGTCTGGTTACCAAGTTGAGCAAGGGTGAACTGTAATGGTTGATAAATTATGTCAACTTGAGGACTGATAAGTTTAGAAACTTAACTAAGTGACTCAGCAGGGGTCTAAGATCCTCACTTTGTAAACATCATAAGCTTGTGAAGGAGGAGGTTACAGAGATGGTGTGAGTGCTACACCTGCCCTAGGAATGGTAGCCTGCTTACAATACAAGGGAAGGAAAGAGGATTGTGCCCCATTCTGTTCTTTTTGCTTTTGCTGACTTCTGCCACCTTGAAGTGTTGCCCCTGGGCCATGCCACCCTGCTTTGCAGCCAGCTGATTGTGGACTGAAACCTCTACAAACTGTGAGCTAAATAAACCTTTCCTTCTTAATCTTGGGCATTGAGTATTTTGTCTCAGCAATGAGAAAAAAGTAACCAAGACACATGGTTAAGAGCTCTATCAGGACCACTAACTAGTTTCCTCTCCCTATTCCTAATAAGACCTTGCTTATTAAATTGGCTTACCTCCTTTATTACAAAATGTATAGACAGCATTAGTCTCCAAATGAACCTCCTACTTGGCTCTAAATGCCAACATCTCTGAAACTGATTTTTCTGATTAACTAAAAAGAGGGGGGAATGAAGGAGGAAATTAAAATTTTAAATAAAAGCCTGCCTATGATGCCTGCCAAGACCAAGCAGACATATCCAGCAGGCCAGATAACAGAACACGTTTTCTTTGTGTAAACCCCTGTCTTTGCTGCCCTTGTGTAACTGATGGCCTTACAATATAACTTAAAATGTAACAGGACATTTCTTCCTTTGTATAACCCATATTTTGTATAACTGATAGCCTTATGGTATAACCTGAAATGTTCAGACTCCTTCAACAACCCATGTTGTCACCCAACCCTTCAATCACATGCACTGAATCTGCCTTTGTACAACCTCCACTTACCTTCCCTTTAAAAGCCCTGAATCCTCACTGGTCGGGGCTCTGGTTTGGGGGGAGAACCTCGTCAGAAGCCCACTGGTGTAATAAACTGCCTCTTTAACCTCCTCAATGCTGTTTCTTCCTGTGTTTGGTCTGTTTTCTGTAACAGTAGTAGTGTTGCCAGGCAGTGGGTTTTGGGACAAGACTGAATGTGTACCTTATTAAATGTATCCCTTGGGCAAATAATTTCACTGTTCTTGATGCAAACACAGTCCATGAGCACATCCCCTTGCCTTAGGAGTACCATCCCAGAAAACTGAGTCTTCAGCTCTGCTGAAGGGATTACCATGGTGACAGCCTGGCTAGGGGACCAGGCAGGTGAAAGTGGTAGGAAGTTTACATCTCAAGAGCAATCCTCAACTCAAGAAGGGCAGAAAGCAGGTGGTCAAAAACCAGCTCAGCTCCTTCCTTGGTTCTCATTGTAGAACTTCAAGTCTCTCAGAGGTCTGCACATGTGCAGAGACCCAGCTGTCCACAATGGTAGCACACTTATTACTACATTACTCAACCTTCTTCCTTGCTATTAACTAGCATAAACACCACCTCCTTTAGTGGACCACCTGGCACCTAAATTATTGCCTTGTGGTCTGATTTTGGAGAAACAGAAGCTAAGGAAATAATTATTGTTTAGTTTCTCCATCTGTTAAATGGCTATAATAATGCCTTCCTAAATCATTACAGTAAGAAATAAGATAATGAATATAAAAACCTATCAGGGTGCCTGACATATCAAGTAGACAATAAATGCTAGCTATTCAATGAATCCTTGAATTCTAGGCTGTCCAATACAGTGGGAACCATTGAAAGATTTTAAGCAAAGGAATGCTTTGAGGGTACTGCTGTGGTCTTCCTTGAGGGACACTGGCCTTTTCTGCACAATTCTGGTATCCAGTGAAGGACACTGATCTTTGTAGATTCCCTAATCTCCACTGCAAGCTGAAATAGTGAATTCCTCTACTACTTCTAATATCCATTTCTCCACTTGATTTAAGCAGAGGAAAGGGCTACACGTTTCTGCCACATGACTGTTTCTGACCAACGGCTGTGAGGAGAACTTTTGTGATATTCCTAGGACAGTGTGATATCTTCCTGTTGCCTCATTTTCTCCTACTTCAGAAAATTCTGAAGTTTGGGTTATTAACATACTACAGAGATCAATCTGCTATGTTCTGTGATGTCTAACAGTAAAAACTACAAGTAGTTTTGTTTTAAGTCACTGAAATTGTGGATTTGTGCTATTGCTGTATAACTGGGTCATGTTGACTAATACACATGGGTAGCAATAAGAAAGACCAAAGGCAACCTAGTTAGAATCCTATGACTGACATCAAGTAAAAAGAATCTGAAGACCTGCTTGTGTTATAGTGTGATCGGGTGGCCCCCACTTAAACTTCACGTAATCATGGATGGGGCTGAGTCTGGCATTCATGATTGGTTTGTTGTCTAGTGCTGAGATTGGCAATATGAGTGTTGCACCCACCCAGGGGTGGAGCTGACATACAGTGTAAGGGCAGAAGGAAGGCATGTTTCTCACTCTTGCCAGTTTGCCTTGCTGTTGTGGCAGACACGAATGGCTGCCCCACCATACCACCTTGCCTTGCAGCCAGTTGAGTATGGACTGAAACCACCAAGAACTGTAAGAAATAAACCTTCCTTTCCTTAATTTTGGGTGTCAGGTATTTTGTCTCAGCAATGAGAGAAAAGTAACCAAGACAACCTGGAAACAAAATTTGAGGGAGAAAAATGAAAGAGTAGTTGCAAAGGAAGAAGAATCAGAAAATGTAGGAGAAAAGAGATGGAATTAAATATGATGCCAAGAGTTCAAGTTTGAAAAACTAGAAGGAAGATGGATCCATAAAAGTAAAAGGCAGAGAAGTCTGGTGGTACAAACCTGTAATAACAGGTACTTGGGAGGCTGAGGCATGAGGATTGCCTTGAGTTGAGGCCAGCCTGGGCTATATAGTGAGTTCAAGGCCAGCCTGAACTATGTAGTGAGATGCCGTCTCCAAAAAAATGAAAAAAAAAAAAAAGAGGCAATTCAGAAGAAAAATGATACGGGAGAAATTGGTTTGATGTGAGAAGTGACTTTAAAGAGGTTCTACTTCTTATCAGAAAGAGAAACCTCCATATTTCCCCTCTCCACATGGAGCAGGAACTGAGGATTAAAAATAAGGAGAGCTACAGAGGGTTTCTTTAAGGTTATCTTCATAATGGCGTGTGGCCATCATGGACCCAGCCCCAAAGCTTGATTCTGTGTGTGTGTGTGTGTGTGTGTGTGTGTGTGTGTCTGTGTGTTGGGGGTAGGGAGTTGGTACTCACGGACCCTCATTTGTAATACACCACTCTTCTGCCATCCACAACTGCTCCCAGGTTGAAGAAATAATACTCATCTGGCCTACACAATCAGAGGAAGGATTGCTCAGCAGCTAACTAATTGAATGGTGTATAGACAACAGAGTTATGTAAGTTATAAGGGGAGGCATTTGTCATCTTTTCCTTATAGTCGGATTGTATTTTGCCATAAGAAAATTAGCATTTAAACTATCCTAAGCTTCATTATGAAACTACATAATACCACTTATTTCCTAAAATTAATTTAAAAAATTATATTTTCCTCAACTTGTAAACCAAAACCTCAGGAACACGAACCTCCAATCCCAGAACTTAAATGCAAATTATTCAATCAGACTACTTGATATTAGAGTTTTATTAAATCATTTAGTTTTCCTAGGCAAAGAATAATCATGAAGTGAAGGCTTTCTATTTGACCAGAAGATGAGGATAATAATATGCATAATAGATAATATCAAAGTGGAGATGATTTCTTTCCCATCAATGTGTTTTCTCCATTTTCCGGTTTTGACACTTACCATCTTTTTTTAAATAACCCCAAAGTTACAGCTATTTTACTAATTATATTGAAAGTGCTAGAAGATGTCAAGAAAATTGGGTAATACAATTAAACAGTCTTACCACACATTTTAAGTCCTTTTATCTTTAACAGTTTTGTCAAATCTGCAGACCATCTAACCTGTGCAGTGAATTTTCATTTGTATAAAACTACATTAATAAAGATCTATAATAAGAAATTACACTGAAAAAGGAGTTCATAATGTACCTTTCAGCTTTATAATTAGTTCCATAATCTGTAATCAGATGATTTAAATCTCATATAGTTAAATTACAAACTCGGTAATTTCTATTTCCAACAGGAATCATTATATCTTTGGAATTTTCCAAAGTGTTAATGAGTTTTAGAAAAATTGTACTTCATATTCACTTTATTCCCAGAAGTTAGCACGATATGTGGCATATGATTCTTGTTAAATAAACAATTGTTGGATGAATAAATGAATATGTAAACACGAATAAGTGATTAGCAAAATCACACTGATTTGTCATTGCTCCCACTCAAGGCTTGAATGATACCCATTCCTATGTTTCAACTCAGAGGATGGATCCACATCCTTCTGATTGGTTGGGTGTCCATTTCAACTGAATAGTGCCTTTGCTTCATCAGCCATTAAAAAGAAATCTGCCTGCATACACGTAATGTATGACAAAGATCACTAGACCAAGAGTCAGCATATGTAGGGTCAGGTTCTGTTATACCTGTTAACCTTTTGAACTTGTTTATGTATGTAAAGAATACCCACACTGAATCTACTGCAAATTAGACTTGATGTAGTCATGTAATAGTTATTACTGAACTTAACACATAAAACTGCAAAAGGTAACTGATTCATCCCTATTTTACAAATGAAAAAAGAAAACTGAAACTCAGCAAGGTTAAGGAACTTGACCAAGATTACAAGTCTAAAAGGTAGGAATATAAAATAGGTCTAACTCCAAACTTACCACACAGGACTACTTACACCAGTAACAATAGCAATGACAGAGATAAGAGCTTTGTAAACTCCGAAGCATTTAAGAGATATAAGCTGTCATCATTATCATAACCTGTCAGTCCCCTATATTTCTATCACTGTCCTTGTTATGGATTAAAAACTGGTGGTCAACTTAGCACCAGCTGCATTACATCAGCATGGTGTTGAGAAAAGATGGTCTACCTGAAGAAAGTTACCAGCATAAATAGAGATGTGGAGAAGAAGAGCGGGGTGTTGTGGGTTCTTTCAAGAGCTGCTCTTTCAAGTTGAAGGTTCTCCTGGAGGTGCTTGTCATACTGGCTTCCTCAATATGGATTTGGCCATTATCATCGGAGGAGCTCAGGACCTCATCACTGAGAGTGGCTGTGGTTCACTTTAGGGAGCTCTGCTTCTCACATTGTGCATCGCTTCCTGGCTCTGGAGGCGAAGATGTGTGCTGGAGAAGCTTGCCACACTGGGCTTCCTGACCTCTGCCTATCGTCGGAGGAGTACGGGACCTTGTTGCCGCTGAGGATGGCTGTGGTGCTCTTCAGGGCAGCCCGGCTCCTTATGTTGAGCATGGCTTTTCGGCTCCCATGTAGAACCCTCAGCCCACTGCACAGCTCCTTCACCCCGCTGGCATAGACTTTCTAGTTCCACCGCTGACCTTTGGCCTTCCTGGCACAGAACCATAAAATAGACTGGTGTGAGTCCTTATTGTGGGCTCTTACATTTCCAGTTGGATTTGTGGGAGGCATTGTCATGCGTTTTGGGTCTTTAGCTGGACTCTTGCAGGATATCGCTGTGGGATCCAGGCCATTGCCTGAATATCCTGCTTCTTTAGTGTGTGGACAGATTTTCCTGCACTTTCTTGTGTTTGACTCTGGGTGACATCATAAAACAGTATTATAAACTCTGTGTCCTATATGCAATTGTTCTCCCTGTAACCCCTAACTACAACAGTCCTCATGGACATCCCTGGCCTGATGCTGACAAATACCATTTAAGATCTCAGTTGAGTCCCTGACTTTGTCAGAGCTCTGGACAGGCTCTGGCCAAGTCTGCTGTGTACAATTCCTTCTTTGTCTGTTTATATTGGACATGAAAGTCTGAGTGAGTTTGCCCACTGATCATTATTTCATAGTGTAGAGTCAGTCTTCAGGAGTGATTTTACTTACAATGATGCTGGGGTGGAAAGTAGTCCCAAATCAGTGATAATGTTTTCTAATGGCAATCTATTCATAAAAGGTAAATATGCTGGAGTTTCAGAATGGCATGGCTGAGGCTAAAGGAGGACTGTTAAGTGCAACTCATTGGTAAGTGCTTCCAATGCCCTGGCAGGACCCCATTCTGGGCTGAAAGTCAACCAGTCCACCAAAGCAAACATTTCTTCCCGAGGAGCTAGGGAATTTGAGAAGTTGAGTTTCCCTTGCCTCCACCATGCTGGTACCTTCTAATAGGCTTTGCTAAGAATCTACAATTTGTGCTGATTGGAGTGGATCGTAAGATGTACAAGATGTGCATATTTGGGCTGAGGATCCAGCCTTTCCTCTGGAGAGAAACTTCAGCCCTGGAGAAGCAGGAAGGAGATGTGGCTAAGAAGAAAAGTGCTAGCCCAGCCTGCCTCAATCCACATCCTGGCTTTGTTACTTAGCTTCTTTCTGCCTCAGTCCCTTGAAGAAGTCATGGGGAATATACCTATTTCAAAGGGGTGGTAAGAGAAATACAGTGCACCCTCGAGTTACAACTGGTCTCACATAAAACAACTTGGGTCATGACCTGAATTTTAGGTTTAACTTGCACCCAAGGTCTTGAGTTACAACTCAAATTCCAGCTGTTTGTGCAGTTGTAAACAAAGACTCGTGATACCAGAAAACCATATGTAAGGTTACATAAGCATCAGTCTGAGCCAAGAGGTGCATGTTTGTGGGTGTGATTTCAGTCAGAGTTTACATAATTGCTACCATTGCTGGTATCAAATTGGCCTTCCAAAAAGCTAGAAAAGTAGTTAAGAAAGGAAGGGAAGGTAAAGAAAGCAATTACAATTGTGAAGAAGAAGGAAATTGTGGAGAAATATGAGTGAGATTTATGTGGTCAATCTCACTAATATGTACAGCATGTCAAGATCTACCATCTTGACAATCATACAGAGAAAAGATCTGTATAAGGAAGATCATGTTGCTAAAGGTGTTCCTCGAATTAGTAAGTCATGATCAACCAGGGTTAGATGAGGTAGAAAGGCTACTATTAGTGTGGATAAATGGAAGGGAGATGGTAGGTCATAGCCTATCTTAGCCTATAATTTGAGAAAAAGCTAGGACTATAAATGCAGAACTCATACAGAGTAACCCATCAATGGGTAATAATGGTGAAATATTTCATGCCAGTAAAGGGTGGTTTCATAATTTTAAAATGAGACCAAGAATTCACAGAATAATAAGGCATGGTGAAGCAGCCAGTGCTGATAAAAGGGCTGTTGAAAATTACATACACCACTTTGAAACAATGACACAGAGAAATGGTTTTTGCTGTCATCAAGTTTTCACTTGTGATGAAACTTCTCTTTTTTGGAAAAAAAAGTGCCCAGGAGAACATACATTACCCAGGAAGGGAACAAAACACCAGGCCACAAGCCTATGAAGGTTAAGCTAACCTTATTGGTATGTACCAATGTGAGTGGTGACCTCAAAATTAAGCCTCTCTTGGTTATCACTCTGAGACTTGTACAATGTTGGGAAAACATAAACTCATGAAGAATAAGCTAAGGGTCATGTGGAAATCTAACCCCAAAGCCTGGGTAACAAAAGTACTTTTTATTGAGTGGGTCAGGGAGGTTTTCTGTCCTACTGTTAAGAACAACCTGGGAGACAAAAGCTTATCACTAAAGGCTCACCTCATCATGGACAATGCTCCTGCTCACCCATGAGACCTGGAAGAAGAACTGGCTGAAGAACTCCCATGGCTCTCAGTCAAGTTCCTCCCACCTATTACAACTCCTGTACTGCAGCCTATGGACCAGCAGGTTATAGCTAACTTTAAGCTATATGACAAGGAACTGTTCCTGAAGTGCTTCCAAGTAGTCTCAGATACAGAAAGAGTACCAGAAGGAACATTAGAAAATCCTTTCCTATGTGGGCCAATGTCCCTCTAAGGGCACTGAGATTTGCCTGGAAGGAAGTGTGGCCTAAAATTATACAGGACAGAGACTTTGAAAGCTCTGTAGAGGAGTCTGAGCCTTCAACTGACCCTATGGTTGATGTCACCATAGCAGGGCCCATAGGTTTGCAGGTAGACAGTGGTGATGTTGAGGAACTGTTGGAGGAGCTCTCAGAGGAATTGTCTACAGAGAAACTTGAGCTACTTCTGGCTGAGGACCTTTATGAAGAGGAGGGGGAGAATCAAGGATCAGTGCAGGAAAGTTCTTCTTCTGAAATAAAGAAAATTCTGAAAAAATGGATAGAACTACAAACATTTGTGGAGAAGACTCACCCAGACAGAGAAAAAGTATTTGTATTTACTTGCTTAATGACAATGTCATGTCATACTATAGAACAGTGTTAAAGAAAAGACAGTAATAGATAAACTTAGACTAGGTTTTAGTTCTGCAAAGGTTGATACCTAGTGAGCCAGAAGCAGGTTCTAGGAGGCTACAGACTCTCCCAAGGAGAGAAAAGATGCCACAGGGCCAGATTCCTAATGATCTTATGGAAGAGGACACTCCTTCCAAACAATAACCACATTCTATTTCATCCTCCCTTCCTGTAAGCCAAAGATGTGAATTTGAATGGTGATACAGTATGAAACTGTTTCTGGTAAATTAGGCACATTTTATTACACTTTGGTGAATACACTAGGAAAGATATTGGTGTTCCCAGTAAACAGCACACATTATACAGCCCTTTTTTATTATGAATAGGTGAGCTAAAGGATGCTTTGGGAGGTTCTGAATTCATTATGAGGATTTCCATTATTTCCTATGGGCAAAATAGTCTTGATTTATAATCAGCTTGAGTTACAACCAGCCCTTGCAAACAAATTGAGTTTGTAAGTCAAGGGTCTACTGTGTTATTGTATCGAATGCTTGAAATGCCCTTGGCACACAATAAATCTATACAAATGTTTAATTTTTTTTACATTCCAAGTTTATGGATCTCTATAAGTTTTATACGTGTGTTTCACTACAAAAGGTACAGGTTTTAGAGATCGCTGGAGGGTTACTCACTGGAGACTTTCATTGATTGGAACTCCACCAAAGCAAAATTAGTTACAATTAAATTAGAGTTTGGCAGAAGCTAGTGTATAGCCTATTCTGAAGAGACTCCTTGAGTAAGACAAGAGTGTGTCCAGGAGGCAGAAAATTTATTTTCAAGAAACCAAAACAAATTTAAACAGCTTCTTAAATCACTTGGGCAAAGGCAAGTCTTTCTAGGTTACTTTCTGAATGAACCACCACCCTCTATTCCCTTTGTCAAACATGCTCATACAAACTGACGGTGGCCAACATTTTGTGACCTCTGCAGGCTTGGGCTGGCTGGGGTGTACTCACTCTCTACTGGTCCCTGTACGTCAGCCCCAAACTCTGACAATGTGGTGCAGACCCAGAGTACTCCTGATATTCCCACTTGTTGCTGTAATCACATGACATTTTCTATTGTAAATAGATGAAATACAACAACAAAGTTGGTTCTGTAAAAACTAAGGTGACTGCTTCAGGACATCTGCATGAAAGTGATTCCTAAAATCAGTTGCTGTAACTCTAAAAGATGGGGGAAATCCAGAGGACACTGCACTTAGATAATGAACTCTGACTGCAGTTTCTGTTTGAAGGATGATCAAGAACTCTAAATGGTGGGCTCTATTGAAAAGAAAAGCTTTGCCCTACATCCAAACATTACCAAATATAATCTCTCATTGCCACATTTTAACTGAAAATAAATAAGGTCTATGTGAAAATCATACCTTTAATTTTTTCAACTAACTAACCAATGCAAATTGGGCTGGATAAGAGAGTTTCTATTTTAATTATATGAAAATAATTACTGTGATAACAATTGAGTCTTCTTTTTCTTTTATATCTTAGCTATTGCTATTACCTTAAAAATGTGAGCAGAATAGGAATTCTAGACTACAAATCAGGCCCATAAGACTTTCTGCATATATTCTGAATATAGTCATTCATTGCTTGCTAGCTCCATCAAATGGAGTGCTTATTGAGTGATGTCTTTCTCTTCTTAGGATTATTTAAAATTAGAGTAAGACCCTCCCTAACTCTGAAGCTAGACCTCCTGAACTTGCTCTAATGTCAAGCAGACATTTCAGCATTGTTGGTGTTTGTAAATTATATCAAGGTATTTCCCAGGAAATGATACTTCCAGCAGGAAAAGAGGATATTAATGAAAGCGATAAGCAAGGGGACCATTGAGGAAACAAATGAAAGCAACAGGCCTGTTGGTGTGCTGTCTGAGGGTTTATATCCAGCCCTCCTAAGTAGCAAACTACAACTTATGAGCCAAATTTGACACTCAGCCTGTTTTTGTAAATAAAGTTTTATCAAAATATATTCATGTACATTTATTTGTATTTTACCTATGTACCAGGATTTTCACTGCAATAGAAAAGTAAGTAGTTATGATGGAGAACTAATCAACAGAAATTAAAATACAGTAAATAAAATATTTGCTGTATTTTAAAAGAAAGTAAATAAAATACAGTAAATAAAATATTTGCTGGCTCTTTAAAAGAAAGTTTACTGACCTTAGCTCTATAGGACCAATGCTATAAAAGGTGGTGCTCTAAAAGGTATGACTGTAACTGTGTTTAAAAAAAAATCTGCAAATTTGCAATAGTGGACCAATTTCTCAAAGCTATCCTTAATAATAAGAGGCAGTCCAAGTGACTAACCAGGCCACTGACCCTGTCCCATGCCATGAATTTCCCCTCAAATTCCTATTCACTGTGTGCCTCACTTCAGAGTATGCTGCAGAGATGGTTCTAGAGGGGAATGTGGGTACCATGTAAATATCTTCTCATCTCTGCCAGATGTCCTGCCCCTCCACTTGCAGGCCTCTGGTGTAGAAGCCAGTGCCTCTTAAAACGAACAAACAAACCAACAAACAAAAAAAACACTGTAGTTTGGGCCTCACTGGGATGAGTGACTAGAGATCAGGGCCAGCCTTTCCCCAGGTCATTTGTTTCTCCACACCTGGCACTGTCATAGGAGCCTTGAGCTGAGTGTTCATTACTTCTGAAGTAGAAGCAAAGGCTAAATTCTAAAGGGAAGAGGAAGTAGTCCATGATGATGAAACTGCACGCATGCTATCTACCACAAGGTCTCAGAGGCGGTGCATGTGACTGACACAGCATGAGACGTACTAACTAGCCTGGTGGCAGTGCAGAGCCTCTTAACCAGCAGCACAACCGTTAGCAAGACACACATTTTCCCTAGGCTACACAGTGTTAGATATTTCCCTGTAGTCCTGTGCTAACACTGGTAGTCTTAGGAGGCTGTGTTCTTACTACTGGTGCCTATAAATGTCAGCTATCATAATTGTTTTTGTGAAGCACAATGCCTGCCTTTAAATGTAAATGTGGATTTTTGCCCAGTATAACAATGACCTACAAACATGTACTAAACAACAGGGCAAAACTATAAACATGAAGATTTCAATTTCTACTGACCCTCTCAATTAGAACAAATGAATAAAGTTTTTGTTTTTTTTTCAATTGGTGACAGTTGGTGTAGGTTCTCAGATTAAAAACCTAAGCAATTGGATTGAGAACTCATGGTTCAATGCTAACGCAAACCAGCAATGGGAAAAAGTCCAGGCATACTGTGGTCTTTCTCTTTAGGTCAAACTCACTGGAGTGATGAGAGGTTAGTTTGGGTTCATGATGACTTTCTCGAGAGATAAAGACTTGTTTTCCCTTTATTTCACATGTGTCCACTGACCTTTGGATTCTTAGAATTTTTCCAGTTAAATTATTTTTATTTGAATAAAGACAACAGTAAAATAACTTTATCTTATTTAGCAGGTACAGTGTATCAAACATAGTAAATTTATTTTTAATCAACCTTGCAGAAAATTTGCAAGTCTTTTGTAATTAACCCATTTTATTGGAGCAGGATGCTAAATTATGTGGAAGGTAACTTTTCTGGCCCCATTTCACCTTGGTGGTAAATGATAGAATCCAGATTTAAATTCCTCTCAATCTTTTTTCTAAATGTTGTGCTCCCTCTTCAACCTAGGTCACTCTCACAAAGAACAGAGCTACTTCTATCATCACAAGAGATATCAAGACTGAGAAAATAAAATATTACACATTACTATGACTGTGCTGTGATTAGGTTTGGAGGTTTAGCAATTAGACATGCAAAATAATCAGTTAAATTTGAACATCAAATAAACCATTACTTTTTTGGTATACATATGTCCCACACAATATTTTGGATACACACTCCTACACTAAAAGTTATTTGTTTGATCCAGTACATTTTTTTAACAAAAGTACTTGTTTTATCTGAAAGTCAAATCAAATTGGCACCTGGTGTTTAATTTGGTGACACCCAATATGATGCACTATTTATTTTTTAGTTTAGTTTATACACCAACCAAAATATAGCATATTAAATGTGGCAGGAGCAATTTTTAAATTTTTTATTTTTATTTTATTCTGGTAAGAACACTTAATGTGAGATCTACCCTTTAATAGATTTTTAAGGATAAAATACAGTACTGTTGACTGTAGGAACAGGCTGTACAAGAGAACTCTAGTACTTACAAAATTTCTATTAAGAGTCCTGGATACCACTGTAATCATTTCTCAGCACCACACAGCCAAGAGCACGTCAGGCTCAGTTTGCTCATATCCAGCCAGCCAACAGATACATGCCTGCAGGACAAGTTCATCCTCAAAAGATCAAGGCTTCCACCACACTTGTAGTTACTCCATGAATTTAGAGAATGTATCCTTAAGCTAAATCAGACCTGACCCTCAGAAAGTTCTGAATGCAAACTAAACACAATTCAAAACCTCATGGGTGTGACTAGGGAGGGAAATAGTAGAAATGGGGCGTATATTACAAAGCAGTAGTATAAAAGCTATCAATTAGGGTCACAGCAGGAAGAATTCACTTCATTAAAAAATGACTCTAATTAACAGACTACTTGCAGAGGTGCGAGCAGCTTTAAGGGACAGCTAAAGATATTGATGAACCCAGAGACCACACCAGTAAAATGCTGTCATTCCCCTGGAGCTGAGAGTGCAAATAGGTAAGACAGAGTGCTGAAGCCAGCCAGAGAGGAGCAGTCAGGGAAGGCCAGGAGCTGTCATTTCCCAGAAACACAGTTGTGCCAGTGAAACAGTACCACAGCAGGTAGGGATCAGGGCAGAAACACATGAGATTCCCTCTCCTGCTCTCCTCTGATCTCTTTCTGGTGCTGCTCATTGGTAGAACCCAAAAGAAGTCAGAGAGCAAAGTAGGGGGTGATGCAACCTGATGACTCAGTCATGTGGGGCATGCAGCAGGGCAGGAAGAGCTAGGGTAGATGTGTTGTGAGGAATAGTACAAAGCAGAATGCCCACTTGGCCTGGGTGCAAAGCAGAACATGGTGAAAACTCACTATCTATGGGCAAAAAATTGTAGTTACTTCTTTCCCTAATTCTTAGTTCCTCTTTCCTGTCACTTTATCATCAAACTATTTATTATGGTTTGTGTCCACATGCCTCTCCTACCACCCTGCTGCAGCCTTCTGTGGTCACAGGGTTTTTTTGGAGGTGGCTGAATCTAGAGTGTGTGACTGATCCATATTGCAATGCTGGGATTAAGGGTGCTTGGATTAAGGGTGGGTGATTGCTGGATCACTCCACTGATTGGATTAGCACCACCCTAATTCTGGTAGACTGGATACAATATAAGGGACAGAAAGAGGCTTGGCTTCTCTCCCTTGTTGCTTTTACTGTCTTCTACCACCATGAACTGTGGCCCCTCTGCCCTTTGCCACCCTACCTTGGAGCCAGCTATGGATTGACACCTGAACAAACTGTGAGCTAAACAAACCTTTCCTCTTTTAACCTTGGGTGTTGGGTATTTTGTCTCAGCAATGAGGGAAAAGTAACTAAGGCACTATATAAGCATACAAAAAAGTGAAAGAATTTGAGGGTGAACATGAATTCTACCATTAATATTTTCTTATACTTATCACCTATTTAAAACTCTCTCACTTTATCAGCACTTCAAAGCAAATTTCAAATATCACTATACTTCCTGAGAATAATTCAGCATTAAATAATTTATGTAGTTGATTTTTTAAATTCCTATTTTAAGTCTATGTGCATGATATATATATATATATATATATATATATATATATATATATATATAAAAGTCAATCGATGAATAGGTCAATCAATTGGTTGCTTTCAATCAGGCTGCCCAAGGGCACTCATTTCAGCAGGGTTGTTGGCCCTTAAAAAACAAGAATGAAAAAATCTCTGCAAACACGCTCACTTTTGGCTGCTTTACTTTCCAGGGATTGCAGAATTGATCTCTGTAAGCAAGCCAGGGTCAGTACCATAAAACTGAAGAAGAATGTTGAGGAACTTGAATGCTGTTTTCCTCATGACCCTGCAGTTTGATCTCATTACGAGAGAAACAGACTAGCTGCTTCTGTTCTCTTCAACCTGACCTTCTCGAAGATACCATTCCCATACAAGCCTCACATTCCCTTGGCTTTAGGAACAGATCAGGGAAGAAAGGGTGCTGAACATTGAATTGTTAGCTCCTCCTCATCCATTGTCTTCTGACATCTGAATAAACGGTCTCATCTTTGCTTCTTAACCTCTGAAGACCTGGTAAAAAGCAGATCTGAGGCAGCCCCACAGGCTACCTCAAACTCTACCTGTGCTCTGAGTATCAACAGAGACATATTTCACAGCATTGATCAGTCAGCAGTGCCTCCTTAAACCTTGCCATTCTGATAGCCTTTGGCAACAGCGTGTAGGTGGGACTTAAATTACCTACTGCTGCAGCCTGACTCCCCAGGGCATTCCCTTCTCTAAATCACACTGCAGTGTGCATTTTCAAATGTCTGCAAAAATGTTAGCACATGGAAGTGACACCTTTCCTGTGTTGTGCACAAGGGAGGAAATGAGTTTGGGAGCTGGAAGGAGGACCAAATTAATCACACAATGTGAAACGTGTTTGCCCAGAACAAAGCTGTCATTTTCCATTTGTGGTGAGAGAAGGGCCAACCACAGGCAAGACACAGACAATGCGGGGGCGGGGTCTTGCAAAGGGAGAGAGAGAAGTCAAGGTGCTTTGGCCTGACAAAGTTAGAATAGAAGACCTGAGTCAGGTATCCGAGCAACATAGTACAGGGCAGAATGGGAGAAGAGGGAGCTGGCATTTGGTTAGGTGGGTACACAGAGACCAGGGGGCAATTCAATCATATTTCCAAGGGCCATTTCCTTGGGCAGAGATGAAGGAAGGATGCCCCAAGGGGCAGATCAACGCAACCACAATATTCAACACTGGGAAAGTGAAGAGGAGGTCTATTAAAAAGCAAATACAAGTGTGAGGTCGTGAGTTCAATCCCTGGTACAAAAAAAAAAAAAGAAAGAAAGAAAGAAAAACAGCAAATATTCCAAAATCTATAATCTTAGTTAGAAAACAGGCTATATATTTAGTGAGAGGACAGAAGAGTAAGTTGAGGCCATATCGTGACAAAATTCAGATGCACAGCTTTAGAATTGGGAGGGCTATAAGGAGCCAGAAAAATCATTCTGCACATTAGAGTGACAGGATTAAAACTGCATTTGGGGGAAGATTATTCTGGGAAAGAAGATGGCTGAATCAAAATGGTAAGAGCCCAGACACAGAAATAGTATCTTTAGATTTGTTCTCTTAATACTACAGTGAATAAAAGGTAGCTAGGAAACATTTTTTATGTTCAGTCCAACTACAAATAACCTTTATTTATTTATTTATTTATTTTGGATAGAAAGCCATACTGTATATACACGAAAATCTATTATTACTACAATGGCTTGATTCTTCTTGATTTTTTTTTACAAGAACAACTATTTTTCTTAAAGTTGAATCTGATTCTAGGTCTTTCATCAATGACATGAACTTTACAACTAATCTAGGTACCAATGGTCCTCATTTAGGGGCATAAACTCTGAGAATCTATGGTAAGAAATTATGGAAATTAAATTCTTTTCATTTGTACTTCCAGGACACCTAACTTCAATTATACATTTGCATCAATGTTGTTAAAATTTAAAGTTATATCAAATATGGAAAACAACCATCTCCATCACTATACAACCTCTATGAACCATATACTGAACCTAATCAGTGTTCACTTGCTTTACAGTGTCCATTATACACCAAATGTTTAGATATCTTTGCAAGGATATATAAATAAATCACACAAAACCCTTGCACATTGTCTTAGCCACTTTCCTCACCACGGGGACAACATATCTGACAGCCACAACTTAAAGAAGAAAGGTTTATTTTGGCTCATGTTTTAGAACTTTCAGTCCTTGCACAGTCAACAGACTTCAGGCAGAAGCAGGATGGTGAGAGGGTCTGGGGGAGGAAAGCTGCTCACCTCATGCCAACCAGGAAGCACTGAGCGAAGAGCGGAGCCTGGGAGGGTTTATATCTTTCTAGGTGAATCTCCAGTGATCCATATCTTCTAAGCAGGTCCCATCTCCTAACGGCAAGTAAGGCATAATGCCTCGATAATCCAATCCCCTTTCACAAACCATAACTATGAGCACACGAGGCTCATGGGGGACATCTGTATATAAACAACAACACAGGCATTATGAACCTTAATAAAAATGTAAAACTTAATGAGATGAAGTACTGTGTGGGGGATCAGACAGCAATAAACTCTGAAGCTAGAATTCAAACCCAGGTGTATCTGGTTGGAGTCTCATTACAATTCCTCTAAGCCAATGACGGCAAATCTTTAAGAGCTTTCAGTGATAACAAACAGCTGGCTGGGCACAAGTACCATAGGTTCACCACCACTGCAAAGCTGAAGGTGTGTGTGTTCTATATGTAGGTTGTAACTGAAGCCCTTTAATTACTTTATTTATTTATTTATTTAGGTACCAAGGAACGAACTCACAACCTCACGCTTCCCGGGCAGGCACTTGTGCTGCTGAGCCATATCCCTGACCCACTTTGATTACTTTAAAACAGCTACCAAAAAGATGCTTCTTTTCTCAAACCTAATGGTTTATTCAACTACACCAATTAGAAACTCCCAAGCACATCAAAGAGATGTTCGAGAAACTAACAGAAAGCCTTGAGACTTGAATGATAAAGCTTGAAATGTGTTGAAGCAAGTATCATTTGCTACCAAAGAAGATGGCTAAACAGTGGAGGAATGGAAAGTTTCAGAGCTAGGCAGTCATCTGGGTGGTCCCTAAGACCCCAAAAGAGTCTTCTCTAAGATACATCTGGAAAGATTCAGGGAATATCCTGCAGCTGCTACAGCTGCTTCTCAGTTGGAAATAGCTCCACAGTCCTCGAGTGTTTTGCAAAACTAGCACATTCCCTGTACACCAACTAGCCAGGAGCACGACTGAAAGCAACCCTGGGCCATTCTACAAAGTGTCCCATAACATGCACGGAGCTCTCCAAGTGAGCCTGGATGAGGAGTACGTCATATTGGTGAGGTCCTTGTTGGCTGCAGTATTGGACTCAGGCAGAATGAAAAGATCTTCTCCATTACCTTGTCCAGTCACTGCAAAAGCCCCTCTGGCATGATGGAAAGTAGCAAGAGCTAAAGGGTCACTCAACCTAGGTTCATGTCCTGGTTATGTCTGTTTACTTTTTGCTATCATCTACCCTGACTTCCCAGCAGGGCATAGATTACAAAAACCAAATGAAATAATTTCTCTGAAAGTTCTTTCAAAACCGTGGTAGTTCCCCCAAACATAAACATATCAATTTATTTTCATTGGGATCTGTCCACACCATCTTCATCCTCATCAGAAAGGGCTGTAGTGTCTACAAAATGATTTTTATATTTCGAGAAACATCTCTCACAGAATAAATTATTCTACCATGAGTAGTCCTTTCTGTATGGGACACAAATAGAAAGAGCTCTAGAAAACTGTGAGAGGAATGACTATAGAGTTTTAGTTGAAGTGACTTGGAAATTTACTTTATTTAATAAATTTAGTAGTTGTGTTACCTTTTAAAGGAATTGGTTTTACTCTTCAGTAATTTAAGAAAGCATGTAGCAGCATATGGCATATATTCATTTAGCCATGTACATATTCCCTTAGCCGATCGCAAACTCACCTAAGTCAATTTAACAGCTTAATTTTCAGGTTGTTTTGTTAAACTGTGATGGCCCCTGACAAGTATGGTTGAGTGTGTCCCTCAAGGGTTTATGTGTTGAAATTTAACCCCCTTTGTGAGATATTGAGAGGGTGGAACTTAATCTAACTATAATGGGTGAAGGTATGGCCTTTGGGAGGTAATTAGGATTAGATATGGTCATCAGGCTGGAGTCCCTATGAAGCAATTCTGGAAGCTTTATAAAAATAAAAAAATTTTACAAAGGGATATAAAGGCAAATGCACATGTAAACTGTCTGACCATGTAATGGCCTATACTGCCTCAGGCCTCCACTAGCAAGGCCATAACCAAATGGCACCCCAAGAACTTGAACCAAAACCTTGAGCCAAAATAAATTTCTTTTCTATATAAGTCCTAGCCTCAAATATTCTGCTACAGTAACAAAAAAACAGACTCATACAGTAACTATTTGCTTTTAAATGAGGTGGTACACTGCAATGAAAGCAAATCCCAGGCTGAATTCTGCCACATTTACAAATATCCATGGGCAAAATGACACAAAACATTATCATACAAAGCTGTTCTTGCAAATTTGTAGGAATTCTTTGTTCTTTTAGGAACCCAAAAACAACACACCAGAGGTAACCTACCACATCCCCATTCACTGTCTTCCTGCATACATAGCTGAAGTGCATTTCCCAGAATCCTTAGAGTTAGACTGGGATCAGGTGACTGTATTCTGATTTGGTGCATAACATCTTTCACATAAACCCCCTTTCTCTTTACCTGCCATCTTGGAGCTCCATTTTAAGATGGCAGCATTAAAAGATGGAGGTTATTAAAGATAGAATGACTAGGGTCTTTAGGTCAGTAGTTGGAGGTGAGCAGCCTGGAAGAGCTGCCAAACAGAACTAATTAGTTTAGACTTAAAATAGATGAAAAATAAACTTTGTGTAAAGCCACCAAAATTTGTAGTAGTTCATTACAGCAGGTATGGTTAATTACCCTAATTAACGCAAGTACCAGAGGCAGACACATCAATATTGTAATGGCAGATCAGCACGCCATTTGGTGGGGGCAGTCTGATAAATTTGCTATTACATGATGAAAACATAGGGCTGGTTTGACTGCTGGGCTTGCTGGATTTTTACTGTGCCCATGCAAAAATAGAGGGACAGGTACAATCTTTTTAAGTAGCCACATGTTTCACCAATGAAAGTACTGCACCCAGCATAATAATGTTAATTAACAAACCCTTATGAATTTTAAAGTATTTTTGCAGCTACCTTCAAGAGTGAATGTCATAGTAAAGCTCTTCAAATGATAACTAACTAGCCCTAAAGTATCTATTTCCACCCAAGGCAGAAGTAAAATTTCAAATATTTAACTACTGGTATGGTGCAGTCACCAAGAGATGAAAATAGATGTAAACTCTATGCTAGACCTGTGCCTTCGAGCCTGGATTACTTCAAGCATTAACTAAGATCCCCTAGGGTAGAGATTAAAGTAATTCACTCAACCACTGTTTATACTGAAGTATTTAAAAATAAATCACAGACAATATAACAGGCACCTAGTTCACAACCATCACCCATTTTATTTATTTCCTTTGCTCACTCCAAGAATTACAAGCAAAGAATCACGTGACTTATTCCTAAGTGTAAGATTAGATCAATAAAATTAGCCATCTGTCCAAGAAAGGCTTTAAATGCAGGTTATTTTTAAGTATTATGTTTCCAACTGCCCAGATGTTACAGAAAAGTGCCTGCTGATACGACTCCTCTTGCAAAAATATAAACTGTTAAATGGCTAATATAAACGTATTGCACTAAGAAAAATAAATAGCATTAACATTGCATTAAATCTGAGTCGGGATATTTAGGTGCCCCGTCAGCAAACACAATTGTTAAAATTTAAATTGCTCAGGATTTGCAGAGTCAGCCAAAGAAAGAAAGTCAAGAGTCTTTAGGGGAGTGGAAAAGGGAAAGACTTGAATATAAGATCAGAGTCAAAAAGAATATCCTTGTTTGTCTGGTTGGCTAAGATAGTAATAATTACTATGATTCTGGTTAGGTAATAGAGGTTCAATATCCTTCATCTGAAACAAAGGACCAGAATAGAGATTAGATTTCTGTTTTCAAATTTTGGAATATTTGCACATACATAAAGAGGTGTCCTGGGAATGAAACCCAATCCTAAACTGGAAACACTTTATAGGCACAGTCTGAAAGTAACTGTTTACAATATTTTAAATAATTTTGTATGTGAAACAAAGCTTTACACATGGAGTCAGCAGTAGATTTTTTACTTGCAGTATCACATCAACACTAAAAGGGTTTAGATCTTGGAATATTCTGGGTTTCATTTTTGGAGTACAGATGCTCACCCTGTGATATTCTGTCTTTATGTAACACTTCAGCTCTTTCGAAGCAGTCACCTGTTTTATTTAGTTCCATTATTTTGATAAGCTGGTGGGATTATCTAGAGGCAAGTGGGGGCTTTTATAGCTGAGTAAATGGAAGAATCACGAGCAGCAAGAGGACTGAGTGTGCTCTGTCTTTTTATATCACTGGTAGTGGCTCAGAAGTTACTTGGATCTTCTGATCAGTGAGCAAGGCCTGAGGTATCTCTTAGCTCTACAGCTTCATGTACACTTTAGCTGATTCCTAGTCACAGAAGTCTGGATAATTTTCTTTCAGGAACAACTCCTCACCACAACTATCACCACCATATCCTGCAAAACTTTGCCAGAGACAAACAGGCAAATGTTGTCCACAACTCTGTGGGTTGCTATTTTGCAAAGGTGATTCTTTCAAGGGAAACCACACATGTGATAGCTTCATTTTCTAAATTAAAAATCAAGGAATGTACTTGACCAGAGAGTCTAATTATATGGGTTTCCTGTTGTTGTTGAGACTCAATACCCAACACCCACAGTTTAGTGAAGAGAAATTTAATTTGACTCACTGATTTGGGGATTCAGTCCATGGCTAGTTGATTCTGAGGGAGAAGTACCATGGGAGAAGCGTGTGATGGAGCAAAGATGCTCAGTTCATGGCAGTCAGGAAACAGAGCAGAAAAACAGTGCCAAAGAAGAAAGGGCAGGAAACTATATAGTACCCAAGGTCAGGCCTCTATGACCTACCCAGACACACCTAAGAGCATACTTTACTAATTTGCTTGGCATTTCTTAATCTAAAGAACATAACCTATCATGATTACTGATTTACAAATTAATTTTATCTGAAAAAATTTACAATTCAATACAAATCAATTTGTGTGCAATCATACATTAGTAGACATAGGAAAGGTTAAAAGTATATGAAATCATAAATGTCTGTTTATTACTTGGGACATCTAGAAAAAAATATATAGAGAGAAAGATAATTGTTTGTTTCCTTAACCAGATTAAACAAACACCAGTTTCTTCAATACTGTCTTCAAACTTCTATTTCCTCATCCTTTTCAATGCCTTGGGACATACAATGCTTCACTCAATCCTCTGAGCAAGCCTATAAAATAGATTCTCTCCTTAACCTATTTTCACAGATGAGGAAGCTAGAGCTTTCATTAGGTAACTAGTATGAGACAGTGCTAGAACATGAACCCAACATTGTTGAGTATCGAAATGTGCACTCCCACCCAAATCTTTCTGTTCAGCCAGAAGGAACCTGCCGTAAAGGCTGAAAGAAGCAGGTCTGCAGAGGTGAGGGCAAGGCGGAGGGTAGGGACTGCTCAGATAGCATCTGGCATGGCTTTTTGATAATGCCAGATTTCCCCTCCATCTCTCAATGAGCATGAGGGGAAACAGGGTGAAGAACAGGATCTGGCTCAGAAAAGATGTCATTCAGGTACTAAAAAGATCACGAGTCCCAAATCTAACCTCTCCAAATTCCACTGAGTATTTAAACACAGGATCGTTTGATACCTTACAGTTACCCAGAGCAACGTGATGTTACTAGAAGTCACAGTTTGGTGTGGATGAACCAGAGACTGTGGGTGTAGAACAGAAGATTGAGGAAGGAGGTCCATGAGGCGAGATGAGTAGGAACTCAAGTCCTCCAAGAATAGACTGTGACCCTCCAGCATGAAGACACCTGAAGTTCTTAAAAAGACAGGTGCCTAGGATACACTAAAGTTTCTTATTCCCATAGGAAGTTCAGGACTCACTAAGGACCTGAGGCCTGCTCACGGTTAGCTCTGGAAAGCATGCCCTCTGATGGCAGACATTTTATTTTTCCCACATGAGTCCCTCTTATTGCAAGACTGCTCTCAAGGAGGCAAATAATCTACCAGCTCACTTCAGAAGGCCAAAGTCATACTTTCAGTCCTTCTTCAAAAAAGCAGGCTCATAATAGATGGAACCAAAGATGAGTCGGGGGTTTCTCTACAAACTGCCATACAAGATCTCTCCTTTCTCACATTTTCTATCCTTGAAACAGATTTACTTCCAATGTGTGCAGCTTGTTGGGCAGGGACCAAGACTAGAGACAAGAGGCTTGACTAGTTTAAAAGGTTGTCTGTTGTAATCAAGATGCCATGCCATTCACCTAGTCAGCTGGGAAAACCTACAGACTTGCTTGCCTAGTGAGGTATAGTAATACAAGATATTCACGGAGCAACTATGTGGCAGCTGAGGCCTACCTCAGCCTGAGACACGTGGGACCTTGTCGTTCATAATTCTAGCTCAGAATCACTGGACCATTGTGGGGCTATAGTAACCCATGAACAGATGGCCATCTATTCCCAAAAGACTTCTAAGGTTATTAAAGCTCTGAACTCTGGCTAAGAAAACAAAAACAAAAACCACCACTCAGTTCTTTTCTGGCCAAATGACTCTTCCTGGAGAAAGAATTCTGAAAAACAAGTACTGCCTTGTATTAAACTATGCTGACCCTGACTTTGACTTCTGTGTCCCTTTACCTCACAGACAATCATAGGAAAAAGAAAAAGGGAGGGAGAGGGAGAGAAGAGGGAAGGAAGGGGGGAAGGAGGGAGGGAGAGAGAGAAGAAAGAGAGATGTCTCTTTACTGAGATGAAAGATGATGTAGAAAGCTACATAGATAAATCCCTCTATCTCTACCTCTAACTCTATCTCTATCTCTATCTCTCTATATCTGCCCATATCTATTTAATATATAACATATATTATAATACACAATATAACTGATCAATATCATGGGAATATGTATATCACTCCTGTATCTAGTTATCTGTCTCCTGTCTCTC
This sequence comes from Dasyprocta punctata, assembly GCA_004363535.1. Classification (NCBI taxonomy): domain Eukaryota; kingdom Metazoa; phylum Chordata; class Mammalia; order Rodentia; family Dasyproctidae; genus Dasyprocta; species Dasyprocta punctata. The sequence continues at coordinate 17,292 of RJWM01007495.1, read as the reverse complement.
CTTTACTTTCTCTCTCTATAATATATAATATATGCATAAATATATGTATATATTATATACACCTGTGCCCTTCGTGAGCTCCAGTTTTTCCCAAAAAAATAAGATAATTTAGGTCAGCGCTGTGATGGAGTACAGTTGGCTGGAAAGGCAACAGAAAGGGACATCCAGAAAAGACAATTTTCCCAAATTACTTGCTTTGGAAAGGGGGCGTGGTAAGAGCTGTAAGTGAGAAAGTAATGAGTCACTTGTGAATTTCATGTTGCCTTGGTTACTTTTCTCTCATTGCTGAGACAAAATACTCAACACCCAAAGTTACAGGAGGAAAGGTTTATTCAGCTCACAGTTTGTAGAGGTTTCAGTCCACAATCAGCTGGCTCCAAGGCAGGGTGGCTTGGCAGAGGGGCAACTCTTCATGACAGTGGAAGAGAGCAAAAGCAACAAGAGAGGAAGGGAGACCAAGCCTCTTCCATCCCTTTTATTGCATGCAGGCTACTTGTCCTACGGGTACAACACTCACACCCTTAACCCCAGCCTTAGCCCATGAATCAGTCACAAACTCTAGATTCATGCGCCTCTGAAAAGCCTGAGGCACATGTGGCTTTGGGGAACATCCAGACACAAACCATAACACATGCTGATCAGGGTAACATTTGGAGAAGTAGACCAGGATGACCTCTGACACCTAGCCCCTGACCCCTTACATTCAGCCTTATATCAGCAGCTGCAGAAACAACCTGCAAGTGCACGTATTCTTCACCATCAACCAACAAGGTACACTGTCCACAAGATAACTCCAGCCATTTGCTACTCCTTTCAGAGTTTCCCTAGATCTTCATTTTTAATCCAATTATGTGACTAAAGAAATACTGGAGAAGTGGAAAGAAAAAGATTAAAGGGGTGTATCTCCCTCAGGATGAATGTGTACCTCCCCAATCTTCGAGGGAAAATCTTGAACTCTGAATCCAACCTGACCCATTAATCCTGGGACCACTAGCAAACTGGTCAGGCATAAATGGTAGGACCTACATACATTCTTCGGCCTCTCTACTGGTGCCAGAGTGTTAACTGATGCCATGAGTTTTGTCTAAATAAAATGCAACCCAGGGTACAAGACTGGAGGGAAGCACTGGCCTTTAACTCGACAAACCCCCAACTCCCAGTACCCTAGTCTTAGCCTCAGCGCTTGGCAGCCTTCTCAAGCACACCTAGCAGGATCAGCCAAAAGAACTATAGTGTTGTAATCTTATAGAGAAAAACCACATCTACCTATACTACCTACTACATGAAGACAGGAGCAGGCCTGAATGCTACCAGCCAGTGTGGGCAGTTACAGCAAGCTTCTCTGTGCCTCTCTCACCACAAGCATGAGTGCTTATAAAATAAAGCCAGTTCATCCATACACAGAAGATAAACTTATATGTCATACCCTATGCAAAAAATAACTTATAATAAATCATAGACCTACAATAAACAAATACCTGTAAAACTTCTAGAATAAAACATAGGGGAACATTTTTGTAAGCAAGAGTCAAGGTTTTTAAAAAAGCACGAGTGATTAAAAAGTGATAAACTGGCTTTATCAAAATTTAAATCTAATAAAATTTTAAATCGTCTGCTGTTTGAAAGGCACCATTAAGAAAATAAAAAGATCACCCACATACGGGAAGTTGACAGTTACAAAACAAATATTTGATAAAGTGCCTGCAGCCCAAATATACAAAAACACTCGAAATTCAATAAGAAAATAAATATTACAATTTTTTAAAAATCAGCAAAAGATTCGAACAATCCTTTCAACAAAGAGATTCATATACCAAATATATACATGAAAAAAGTGTTTGATATCATTAGTCATTAAAGAAATGCAAATTAAAACACTGATGAAATATTATTATACACCTATTAGAATAGCTAAGAAAAACAAAAACAAGAACAACAACAACAACAAAAACTCAGCTATCCCAAATTCCATAGAGGATTCGGAACACCCAAAACTTTTCTACATTGCCATACAAATGTAAAATAGTACAGCTGCTCTAGAAAACAGTTTGATATCTTATAAATTTCCACATACACTCAACATAGCAATCTCACTCCTACTATTTTACCAAAAGAAATGAAATTATATCCATCCAAAGACTTGAATGCAACAGTTTCATAATAGCCTGAAACTGCAAACAACTCAAAAGTTGATTGAAGGAGGTTGGTGATGTATGATCTAGACAAGGCACTGCTACTGAGCAGTAAAGAAGAAACAAACTACTATATGTGTGACAACACAGTATACTAAGAGATAAAAGGGAGACACAGAACAAGGCATTCAGGAAGAGGCAAAACAATACGGACTAAAATCAGGCCACTGGTAACCAGCAGCTGGGAGGGAGTAAATTTTCTACAAAGGGGAAGGGAATAAGCCTTTCCCATAAATTGTGTTTCTATACCTGGAGACCTAGGGAAATAATACCATGATGATGCCACAGACTTGTAGCCCTCTGCCCTCCCAAGTATGCTTCAGAGGCCAGTATTTCTAGCCCTGAGCACTCTAGTGGACCTTTTAGCCTTCACAGGCCAAGAGAAAGCAAGTAGCTCATCATCACTCTATAAGGAAATGCCCCTGGTTGTTATGGATGAGGTTAATACACAGTAGCTTCCAATCCCATTTCAGTACCTCCCACACGTCACTGCCTGGAAGCCTAAGGCATATTCGGCACATTTCCTGAGCAACACAGGTTCCTGTGCACAACAGTGATATCCCCTCACCTGGCCTTCAGAGCTCTTAACCTCTTTAGTCTTGAAGGAGACGTCCTGCAAGACAGGCTAAATACCTCTGTGAATGGGGCTACCAAGGATTCAGTTCCAGTCCTGAATATCAGAGCCTAAATTCTCACTCCCCGCCTCACTAGGGAGGCCTTGGGTGAGATATTTAACCTCTCCAAGCCACAATAATCCCTTCAGTAGAACAAGGATAATAATGGTGCTATCTTCTCATGGAGTGCTGGTGTTGATTACAGAAATCAGTAGAGTCCGGTTCTCAGAATAGTGTAGCAAACACTTAATTCGTGTCAGTTGTTATTATTTATTTTGATTTCATTTGAAAACTGCCATTTCTTGCGTTAGTAAATGCAGAAGGTTTCTTTATTCGTCAGTGCCAGAAAATGAGCTCCCTTGGAGTGCAAGAAGGGTGCTCACATCTGAAGTGTTACCTGATTTTTGGCTTTTGTTTTTTTCTCAGGAAAGATAGGTGGGGATGAGGAATTTTCAGGTTGATTTGAATCCAAGATTTCAGCAATGTTGTACTTATCAGAAGTAGATTTAGGGGCAGGAGGAGACACGGAGGGTTATCCAAACAAAACAGGATTGCTCTGGACATCTGCACCAGGCCATACTACCTTCGAAGTACTGCACACAAAGCAATTTCAGTGGAGGAAACAAGGTACAAAGATGCTCCCATATGGATACTAGGAGGATTCGCTGGTGTCTGGGGAAGATTATAAATTAGCTCATTGCTGTTTGCATCAGAGCCAAGCAGGGCACATTCAGTTTTTAATCTGGACCAATTTTCCGGATCAAAAAGTAGTCTTTCCAAGGGATGTAAATGAGCCCAGGAGGGAAATTTCCCCTGAAGTTTATGAAGTAGCTGTCATTTTAATATGAACTGCTTTCCAACCTGAAAGCCAGTGTCTGGATAAAATTATAAAGTAATAAAAAAACTTGGCTGAACATAATCTAAACATGCCTTCTACCTTGAGTGTGATATATTTAATATGCCAAAAACATTTAAAATGTAGAGTTGCCACTATCAAAATGCTATGTCTCAAATAAAATCAGAGGCCAACATGACATATCCATGGCACGAGCTTGAGAATGAGACCCTGAATGAATCAAGTAGAGAATCTGTTTAAGAGAGGAACTGCAAAATAAATAAGCAAGTAAGGTGAACCATATGAGCAATTTTATACCAGAGACTTTTGTAAAATACTTTAAAAATTCTGTTTAAATGGGTTGAAATCTATCCTTTCAAAACACTGCACACATTGTTCGGGCTTATGACTTATAGATACATCTATTTATTGTTCAAAACTTGTGACTAGACAGTTTTAAGTGAAGAAACATGCAGAATGCAATTGATTATGATGTGGTTCTCTTAAGCAGTGAACTTCAAATGAAGCCCTTTATTGAAATCTTGAAAGTAGGTATGTGGGCATGCAGGAAGAGAGACAATTTAATAAAACACTACCTTGGGCTGTTCCTGTTACCTCCAAAATGAACTGAACGGTGTGGAAATGGAATAGCTCGTAATTTAAGTGTGGTGCGTATCAGGTAACAATTGCACAGGTGACAACAGATAAAACCTAAAGACTGAGGACTCTCCCAGAGCTGAAAGGCGACAAGTTATAGTTCCAGCTAACTATTTAGGTAATGAAACCATTTAAAATATTTAAACAGACAAACGGGAAGCCGCCAAGATTATTTTCTTTGCCCTCTGAAAAAATTTCCCTGGCTTGCTGCTTTCTTCTAGAAACATTTGTGAAGACGAACAGCACTTTCTGTAAGGTTTTGCAGACTGCATTCAAATAGTTGTATTGTTTTCCATTTTTCATAAGATATAATTAATCCCGGAAGAAAACCTCGCTTACAAACTAAGCTAAGAAAAAACAGATTTTTTTTTCAGAATTCTAAATATGGTCGTAGCAAAGAAGAAAAATCGTTATTCAGAAACAATGCTTAGAACTTTATTGTTTAGAATGTTCTACTTTGAATAATTTCATAACACAGACTAAATGAAACTGAATAGAGATACAGAGACTTATTACCTAAAGAACTAGAGGAAATGCAAGTCAGGGTGGTTTCAAGTCCTCTCCAGTCCTTTATCAGAGCCTACAATGCATACACTTTTGTTTAAACAGCAGAGCAAAGACAGAAATTCAAAACACAATCAAAATAGCCCGGCGAGCTCTCTTTTCAGCATCAGGCTGGAAGAGGACCCCGACCGTGGAGCCCGCACCCCTACTGAGAGCGAGTGCCTGGGCAGGGGGACTCCAGGCCACCTCCAGACACTTAACAGGAAACGACTGGGCTCTAGGCAATGTGAATTCAGTGAGACGTTAGAGACCGGGGAGGAGCTGTGGAACTCCTGCGCCCTGTCGCAATCCTCTGTAATTGAGACAGCACGATCTCTGCCCCAACTCTTAGCTTTCTGTGGTCGGAAGCAAAGCCCACCACCTCTCCTGGTCTGGAAAACAGATCGTTTCTTTTAACAAACAAATATCCACGGAACCGCTGGATTAGGGGAGGGGGAGGTTCTAGTCTCTGCTGAGCTGTGGGCAGAGGTGAAGCCAGTTAAGCTGGCGCTGGTTCGGGGACAGAGAGGAGGCGCGCTGTTCGCTTTGCGTTCTCACCAAGGACCACGACTGGGGCGTTCAGGGCGTGGTGCCCCAGGGCTGACCGAGTGCTTTACCTGGCATTCGGAGAGCGGCTGGGAACCGCGCTGCGCCAGGACGGAGGCTGGAAGCCAGGAGCCAGAGCCGGAGCAAGACGCCTCGGATTAAATCCATTTCACCGCCGTGCCTGCAAAGTTTCTCCAAGTCCCGGGCGCACTGGGGAAGGGGGTGCCCTGAGGGGCGACAGGGACGCGGACCTGCGGATCCCCTGGCGTGGGTGAGGAGGTGGGGGCCGAGGGGGTTGGACCAGGAACCACCCGGAGCCAGCAGCCGGGAGGGAGGTCGGCGTGCGTGGTGAAGCCGGCTTCGCGCGGCAGGGCTTTGCGGGAGGGGGTGGAGGCCGAGGGGAGGGACGGCCTGGAGGCGCAGGGAGGGCGGCTCGACCCGCCCGGGGATGGAATTACAATCGAGTGGGAGTGAGAGGGGCAGGCTTGAAACAGTTCACTCCTCGCCCACCTCGGAAGCAATCAGCCCGCCCCTCTGCACGTCCAGCGACCCTCAGCGCAGCCCTTTGCAGTTGGTGACCTAGATTGGGGGTCTGGGAGGGGCCAACTTCAAGAACTAGAAATCCGGGGCTGGAGTTGGGCGACCGCGGTGCGGGACCCTCTGCCGCGGTCCTGACCCTGAGCTCTCGGGATGCCTCCCCTCCCCTGCTGGACCCTCCTTCGGCCGCGCCCCGCGAGGTCGCTTCCACCTAGTTTAGAGACTTCTTCAGCACCTCGGGGGCTGCACCCGCAGGTCCGACGGGCGCTCTCTGGGGATGCGGGGGTCGGGAGGGGCTGCGATTTGCAAGTGGGGGAGAGGGGGCGGGGCCGGCTGGGACGGGGCGCTAAGAAGATAAATGGGATTTAAGGAGCGCAGATGGACAGCCGAGGCTGGGTCACTCCGACAGAAAGGCTGGGTGGAGATTAGGGGGCCCGGCGCGGGAGAGTGGGTCCCAGTGCGGTCCCTTAGAGGAGTGCAACTGAGTTCCTGGTGGGGAGCGGCACACACGTCGGGGTACGCTGGCGTCTGGGAGAGGACAGAGAAAGGCGGTTAAAGAGGGCCGATCCGGGGCACGGGTTCCGGGCTTGACTTCCAGGCCAGGGAACACTGTTTTCCCTCGCCTGGCTTTGTTGTTCGGGGACTCAGGAACGTGCGCCTCGGACCAGTTTCGCAGCACTGCGTGGAGGGAGACCCTCGTTCCTTCGCACACCGGCTCTCTCACCTCCAAGCCAAGAGGAGAGAGCAATACGATAAATAAACCCAGAGGAAGAAGCGAAACGGGAAGCGCGGCCCTTGCCAGCTCCCGGGGAAAGATCAAAGGCCCTGGAAGTGCCCTGCGGAGGGCGGCTGCCTTCGCCAGCCAAGAGCCGCGTGCGGTCCCGCCCCGCCCTGCGACTCGGCCAGACTTCCCTGACCCAGCCTTCTCAACCTGCCTTTGTGACAGCGCAGGGACAGGGTTGACGGATAGGCTCCCCCAGGCCCCTGGCTGGAAGGCTTGTAATGGGCTCAGTGTTGTTAGTACATTGAGACAACGTTCCCTTGCACGTTGCCATCTTCAGGTCCACTCCAACTTGAGTAGAAGTCTTGTCTGTGACATCAGAGTGTCCTTTTACACAGACTGGTGCGCAAAAGACTACACTGAGCCGGTGAAGCCACTTCCAAAGTGCAGCCAGGGAGGAAACCAGGCAGTGTGACTGCCCCCGGGGGCTGGTGGTCTAGAAGAGCACAGAGTGAAGAGATCCTCGGAGGTATCAGGGCTCCTGGAGGTCATCTCAGCCCTGCCTCCGCTCAGCACAAGAATCTGCCTTCAGTATCCATTGCAGGTCATGTCACCTTGGTTTGTATTCACCTGTGTCAGAGAGCTCCCACCTGCCACCAGTCCAGCATGTTGGACTCTCTTTATGAGGAAAGGATGTCACATGGCACCCAGGACCCCACAAGTGTTAGCATGCAGTTTCCTCCCATGGTGGTGCGGCTCTTTCCCACTTAAAAATTTCCTCTGATAGATGCAGGCATTGGGAATAGCAATATTCAATAGTATGGCTAGCACCTATGTAACATCTCCTCTGTCCCAGATCCTCTTTGAAGTGCTTTTTAATTCCCATAGCAGCCTTAGGAGGTAGGTATTGTCCTCATTCTACAGAAAGCTGAAGCATGGAAAGGTTAAGTGACTTGGCCAAAGTCCTGCTGTCCGCAGGTGGAGAAGGACCGCGACTGAATTGCACGGGTCTGTTCAGTGCCCTGCTCCCCACAGCCCCTTACTGGAGATTGAACTCAGGGCATTGGCACTGAACTACACTCACAACTTTTTTCAAAAATCTTTTATTTTGAGGCCGGGTCTCACTAAGTCACAGAGTTGCCTAGGTTGTGCTGAAATTCGTGACCCTCCTACCTCAGACTCACAGACTGCTGAGGTTTCAGAAGTACGCCACCACACCCGGCCAGACTCCAGGCTTTTAAGGAGGCAGAGTAGAGATCAAGACCCAAAAGGAGACAAAGTGTTTAAGCCGAGACCCTGCTGGAGGTGTATGATACTAAAATGAATTATTTGGATGAAGTCATCCCTGAATTCTGGTTTGGGTCTGTTTGTATTAACTGAAAGAAAAAAAAAATAGTGTCATTGAATTCAAGCCTTTTTTGCTCTGAATGTGTCTATCAAAATATCTGTACAAGTTTTCCATGCACATTTTGCACACCTGGATTGCATTCAGCCTTGTTGCCGATATTCTTGACATGTCCCCACGCATTTTCCTCCTGCCCGTGTGCCCCTCTTCCATCTTTTGCAGATGACATTAAAATATTTGGGAGAGAGGCTGGATTCTTCAAAGTGCTTGTTTCTGCCTTTTGGTCATATCGCTGTGGAGTTTTTGCTTGCTTGCTTGCTTGTTTGTTTTCGAGGGCTTCCAAACACTCAGGATGCTTAAGCCATTGAGATAAGATCTCACTTCTTGACGTCTGCTTGTCAAAAATCTGGGACACGTATTAGACTAAACTTATTTCCCTCTTTTGAAATTCAATTCATGTCTCCCAAGGTTCCCTCTCCTTCCAGTTTGACAACCAGATTACTGCACTTGTAAATCTGACTAAAGACAAATGGAACACTTGCCTTTCATACTCTCCCTGCCTTCTGGGAGGAGAGGAATTAAAAAGGGCAAAGGGACTTTGAATTTTTAAAAAATGTGTTCAGATTCTCTTGTGGTCTAAACTCAATTAATAAGGTCATTGGCAGAAGAGTGACCTACCTGCTTTGCTCAATATCATGGAAGAGGAGTCTGACCTTAGCTCCCTGAGATAGATTTAGAGGCTGCTAGAAGGGAGGAAGGACAAACTTGTCAATTATGGGATGTTTAATGAGACCCTATATGAGTGAGAAGACAGCAGGAAATATCATCTATTTATTTTTCTGAATATGTTACATGTACATATAAAATTTGCAATGTACATCAGGCAAAGCGTATAGTGAAAAATAAATTTCCTTTTTCACCCCTCTTCTGACAGAGACAACCACTTTACCAGTTTCCTGGACAACTTCTAGAGGTTCTCTGTGAACAGCAAGCAAATTGTAGATGCATATATTTATCACAAACAGGGCATCTACATGCTTTTCAACCTGAAGATCCTTCTAGGATACAGATATAGTTAACTGCTGAATAATAGTCTATTGCATAATATGCAGTTTATTTATTCTTTCTTCTGTTTTTAAAATTTATTATTATAAACAACACTGCAGTGAACGACCTGGAAGATACAAGTTTTCACATGTTATAATGGTCCATTTCTACACTATCATTGCTCAGGCAAAAGGTAAATAAATGTCTTTTCGATTTTTATAACTTGGCCCAATTTCTTCCCTAGGAGATTGTATTAATTGTTGTTCCAACAAGTAGTATATGAGCATAACTCTTCCTAAAACTTATGCCAACATAGCATATTGTCAATATGATATATGATATGTATGCATGGCATACACATATGTTACATGTTGCAGGCATATGTCATATAAAAGTATGCAGATAATAAGTATGGTGATTGATGAAGTATATATAGAAAAGTGAACATCATTGTATAATTGCCACCCAGGTCAAAAAGCAGAACATCACCAGTATCCCCACAAGCCCCTCTCCATGCTTCCTCTCTTGATTTCTATAAAGAGTTGAAGAGAATTCAAACCTCTCGTTCACTCTTTAATTAAAATGCACAAATAATAGCAGAACAGTAAAAAGTGTAAATACTTTGCCCAACTCCAATATGAAACAAACATTAATTGAAAACATATACTTTCCATACAAAGTATTGTGCTAAGGACAGAAATAAGACCTTAGAGAAAATACTATAAAAGTACTATAGAAATGCACTCAAGAGGACTCAGTTTTGTTGAGAAAAGGAAATAGTTGCATGGCCAACCGTTCTATAAAGCAGAATAAAGGAAGCTCTAAATAAGATTCTACCCTGCTATTGTGCAGAGAGATAAAGATTTTTTAAAATCATAACATATGCAATACTATGGAATACATGGCCATCTGCTGTGGACTGAATTGTGACTCACCAAAATTCTTATGTTGAAGCCCTCACTTTCCATAAGACTATCTGGATGGAGCTTTTAGGAGGTTAAGGTTAAATGAGCCATAAGCTTAGGGACCTCTTTTCAATTTGAAAGAATTGTGACTTTTCAAGAAGAGGAAGAGAAAGTGACCCCCATGCCTCATGTGAAAGCACAAGAAGGAGGCCATCTGTGAACCAGGAGGAGAGTCCTCACCAGAACTCAGTCATGCTGGTGCTCTGGCCTTGGACTGCCAGCCTCCAGAAATGTGAGGAAAAACATCTGTCATTCAAGCACCCAATGTAAGGTATTTTGTTATGGCTGCCCGGGCAGATTACTAGACCATTGACCTCTCTAATGCCATTATACATAATAGGATTTGCCAGGAACAGTATTGAAGTCACTAGGATAAATTGCTTCAAGTAGCCAACTCTGCTTTCCTTTACTCTGCATACCTTTCTAGCAGCATTTACTAGAAATAACTCAAGGCATTTTAGTTAAACTAGTAAACAGACATTTCTCCAGCCTTGTGCCTGCTGGGCAAGGACTCCCTCCCTGAGCTGAGACTGGCTCGAGTCTTTTATTTTAATGTAGGCTTTTGAGTGAAATATGGAAATGAATAAATTCCAAATATATAATCAATGGACTGTAATAAAGTGGACAAACTAATGTAATGAGCTTTCAGATCAGGAAATAGAGCAATGCCACAACCCTGGAAGCTTTTCCATTCCTCCAATCATAGCCTATCTCTCAACCATTTGGGTAATTATTTTCCTGATTTCTAATGCCTACATTAGTTTGGCCTGATTTTGAATTTTATACACATGGAATTTTGCATTAATGTAAGTGTTTATGCCTACTATTTTTTTTCACTGGATATTATGTTTGAGAAATTCACCCAAGTTGTGTGGTTCTTCGTGTTTATTGCTGTATAGTATTCTATTTTATAAATGGGTCACTATTTATCCATATACTGCTGATGGACATTTGGGTTGTTTCTAGTTAGGAGCTATAAACAAGAATGCAACTGTAATATACTTGTTTATGTTTTGGCAGACATATGCATGCATTTATGGTGAATATGCTTGTGAGAAGAATTACTATGATAGATCTATGGTTAGGTTTGGAATATATATCAATTTTCCAATGTGACTATACCAACTTATACTCCCACCAAAGTATAAGAGAGTTCCAGTCATTCAAATAATCTTACCAGCACTTGATATTGATTGTCTTTTTTATTTTAGCCTTTCTGGTGCATGTGAACAACATCACATTATGGTTTTAATTGGTGTTTCATTGATAATTTGTATGCTATCTTTTCACTTGCTTATTGGTTATCATATATCCTATTAGGTGTAGTGCCTATTAAAGTCTTTTGCTCATTTTTTCTGCTCAGTTGTCTGTCTCTAAGAGATTTGTAGAAATTCTTTATATATTGTGGATAATACAAGTCAGAGAATCTTTTTAATGATAGAATATTTATGCAGTTTGATTATCCCTAATCCAAAAATCCAAAATCCATAATGCACCAACCCAAAACTTTTTGAAAGCTAAGGTCATGCCACAAGTTGAAAATCTCATACCATAAAACTTTGTTTAATGCACAAAATTATCTTAAAATATTATATAAAATTATCTTCCTGCTTTGTGTATAAGATATATATAAAGAATAAATACAGTTTGTGTTTACCCTTACATTCCAACTACTGAATATTTCATTATGCACATGCAAAATTCTAAAATCTAAAAATATCTGAAATCCAGAACATTTCTAGTCCCAAGCATTTTACATAAGGGGTACTCAACCTGCATTGAAAATATTTTTCCCATTTAGTCTTGTCTTTTAACTCTCATAACCATGATTTTAATGAACAAAAATACTCATTTTAATTAGTACAATTAATCTTTTATGGCTAGCATTTTTTATTTCCTGTTTGAGAAATCTTTACTCAACTCAAGGTCGCCAAGACATTATTTCAGCTTCCCTCTAAGCGCTGTATTGCTTACTTGCCACAGTTAGATGTGCAATAGATTTTTATGTACGGTGTGAGGCAGGCCTTTTTCAGTTGTATTCCCCTTTCTGGTGTACGTGTAGGCAGCTGTGTCTCCACAGGGAGAAGATTTGAATATCAAACAGGCTGATATTCAAGGCTAAATCCAGGATTACACTATTTACCTGGGATTACCCAAGTACAGGGCTACTCTGCATTGTTTTTGAGGATGTAACAACCCCAACCCAAAATATCTCACTTGTTGGCCTTTTGATTTTTGTAAAACTTCTGTCATTTAAATACACACGTGCATTGAAATGTGTCACTTCTTTTATGGCTTAGAGTCCTCCTACTTCAGAAAGCATAGAAAAGAGAAGGAAGTGGGGTATTGTAAGAAATTTTATCTAAGCAGTTCTTTTTAAAATGTACATGTTCTTCCTGAAAAGTTAAGGAGCTCTCATTAGTACCATATCTGTTAACAACATGGTAAGGATTAGTTTATTAGAGAGTTTAAATGTCACTTAAGATATCAGCTCCAGGATTTACTGCAGACAAGATAAAAGAGTTTAATAGTGAACTGGGAAGGGGACGTTTGTGGCATATGAGGTCAGGTATAACATATGAGTTGTTTGTAACAGCAAAACCCTAGAAGCAATACACTTATCTGTTGCTAGAGGAGAGCTTAGAAAAACACCTTATGGAAAACGATGAAACACTACCCTATTATTTAACAAATAATAGCTTTGCACATCTTGTGCTAAAGTGGAACAAAGTCACCAAAGCAATTCAGAGTAGAATTCAGGTGTTAATGGAGTATGGGAAATGAATCAAGGGTTTGGTTGATTCGAGGAGATTACTACTGTGTTATTTTTTATTGTTTATGATTTTAATCATTAGAATGTCTTTTATGGGGAAAAAAGAAAATATGAACGAATTGTAAAAGAATGCAGAGCAGTCTTGACGGAGTGCTTCATGGAACAGGAAGAATAACGAGGACACGAAAACCAGGAGAAGGACGAAGCCTTGACACCTGGACGGGGAGAATGAAGAGCTTGGGACAAACACTCCCACTAGGGAGGAAGACACAGAAATCAGACCACACAAATTATGTCATCATGCCTGGAGTTTCCAGACTGAATATACAAGGAAAACAGAAGCTATCATCTTTCTGAAAGCACAGGGAGGTCTGGGGACCCTCCAACTGCAAACCAGCTAACTTCAAACCACAAACACAACACAACAGAACCAGGGAGGCCCTAGTGGCCACACATGACTTCATACGTTACTAAAGGTGCCTCAATTTTGAGAGTAATACACGAGTTCAAAACACGGAATTTTCTTTTTGTGAAACAACTTAGTGGTAAAGAAAGTAACACAGACTAGAGGTCAGGAGATCTGCACTCTAGTTCCAGCCCTGTCACTAATTGTCAGTGTGATTCCTCTGATTCCACTTTTCTCTGCACAGCACTTACTTTGCATTGTGTATTCATAAGTAATTTAGAGATAGTGTAGAATGTATGGGAGGATGTGCATAGGTTGTATGCAAATATAGTACTACAGGTCCTTTATTGACTGTACACAGCTTTTGATATCCATAGTGAATCAATCCCCCATGCATACCAAGGGATGACTGTATCGTATGGTCCCAGCAGTGAGTGTCAGCAAGTGAAAGGTGTCAAGAAGGTGAAGGATACCTGGATTGGGGCAGTGCTGGTTTGTACCCAGCCCCATGGGAGGAAGAGTGAGAGAGGAAAGGGTTTAAACAAGAGAAATCATGCGGCATGCCAGTACAGTTGTGCTGGTAGAAGTAAAAACAAGATTGTTTCAAAGGAAATTATTTAGTAGAGGATGAGTTAGATTCATGTTTTCAATTAATGATAATGTAGAGAAAGATGAACCACTAAAAGTGAGGAGGATTAGCTTCAGTTTCCAGCCCTAAGTAATGAGGACCTCTACTTTGGAGACAGCTCATGGCACCATGCATACCACACATTTAACACTGAGTGTTGGCCTTCTCTCATCCCATTATTTCCACAGGCTAAGTCCCTTCTGGAATTAAGCTCCAGAAGCACTGGTGGATTGTTGCTAACATGGTAAATAACACTGAGGCCAGAGATAAAGCTTCCGGTTTTATCCTTTCCATGTGAACTAGAAATAATGATATGATGAGGACTGCATCTTGTAACAATGAAAGATAGCTCCCTAACTATAATGAAATACTAAGCCACATGGGGTAGCACATGCCCGTAACCCCAGATACCTGGAAGACTGAGACAGAAGAATCTAAGTTTGAGACCAATCTGAGCAAGTTAGCAATACACTGTCTCAAAACAAGCACAACCAATAAAGGCCTGGGGACATCTAGGGACATGGTTCAGTGCTCCTGGGTTCAGTCCCAATATTACAAAAGAAAAAAGAAAAAGAAGAAGAAGAAGAAAGAAGAAGAAGGAGGAGGAGGAGAAGAAGAGGAAGAAAAAACTAAAAAAGTAATGAACTACTAGACCAGAACTTTCCTGAATACGTACGAGTAATGGCTAAGCCATTAAAATAAAGGAAAACAAATATAGAATACACCTACAAATAGTAGGATACACAATTTAGTCTTAGCTGCTTCTGGAAAAACTGACCCATTCATATTTTCCTTTGGCTTTAATATCTCTTAATTTATCCAGTATGCTTCCTTCCCACGCTCCTGTTTTTCTTCTCTGTACTTATTATATGACCCTAGATGAGTCACACTTCCTTTATGACCTCACTGTCTTGAGCTAAACTGGCTGAACACAAGATCCTTTCCAGCTTGGACATTCTTGTGTCTGCTCATGAAGGCAGATCCTCAACTGTGTCTAGACCCCAAGCAGTTATCTCAAGAAAACTCGATAAAGGCTCTGATATCAGAGTTGAAGGAAAAGACCAAGATGTTCTAAATGCAGACAGTGGGCAAACCTGTGAAGAAATCACCAAACATGGATATGCTAGCTTGTGCGTAGAAGGCAGTCCTGAAAGTATTTGGTGAATAGAGACAGATGACTTGAATCACTTTCTGGCCCCAAGCTCTTCTTTGAAAAATTCGTTTTTTGTTTTGTTCTATTTTTGGGGGTGGGGGTGATGAGATAGTCTGGCTTGAATTCACAGTGATCCTCCTGCCTCAGCCTATCATGTGCTGGGATTACAGGCATGCACCACCACGCCCTGCTCACCAAGCTCTTATTATAATCATGATTTCAAAATTTAACACTGCTTTCTCCTCCTCTCCTCTCCTCTCCTCTCCTCTCCTCTCTTCTCCTCTCTTTTTCTTTCTTTTTCCTTCTCCTCCCCTCCTCTCTTGTCCTCTCCTCTTCTCTGTTCTTTTTTCCTCTTCTCTCTCCTTCTCTCTTCCTCTCCCATTCTTTTCCTTCCCCCTCTTCCTCTCTCCTCCTTCTCCTTCTTCTTCCTCCTTCTTTCCCTCCCTTCCTCCTCTTCTTATTTTTTTTTCCTCCTCCTCCTCCTGCTTCTTCTTTTCCTCCTTCACCTTCTTATTTTCATTGTTGTGGTGGTGATGGCGCTGCTGCTTCTTCTCCTTCTCCTTCTTTTTCCTCTTCTTCTCTTCTCTCTCTCTCTCTCTCTCCCTCTCACCTGTGCTAGGCAAGCACTGTACCACAGAGTTACACCCCTAGTCCCTGTTTTGTATTTTAATGACAAGGCAAGTAGACAAAGACAATCACTAGTCCAACTGGCAGCTCTTCATAAATGTACCTTGGTTTAAGAAATCTGAGTTTATATAAAAGATTTGTTTGGGGGATAATTGCTTTTTTCCATGATTTTGTTTAATTTTAGGAAATTGCAAGGCACATTATAAGGTGACTTTTTTTTTTCAGTGCTGGATATTGAATCCAGAGGTATTTCACTGAGCTATATCTCCAGCCCTTTTCATTTTTAATTTTCACACTATGCCTCTGTAGCTCACTAAGTTGCCCTTGAAATTCCCCTGCCTCAGCCTCCCAGAGAGCTATAATTTCATGCATACACCACCATTCATGGCATGTGATCACTTTTAAAATGTTTTAATTTAAAATAGAAGCTTTCATTTTTAAAGACAATTCAAAATTAAGTATTGCTTTTAATTTCAATTTATATATCTTCAAAGATAAAGGTAAACATTTTTAGAATGAAAACATAAGCCAGAGAAAAAATTACAGTACATGTACCAAAATCGATTTTCAAATAAAAACAAAAATATACTAATGAAAGAAAGCAATGAAACCTAGGAAAAAAATGTGCTTCTCAAAATGTTCTCCATCTTTCCCCTTTCTTGAGAAGTCGCACTGCATGTTCCAAACAGAAATCCTCACTTAGCCGTCCCGTGCTCATCACAGCACTATTCGCAATAGGCAAGATGTGGAAAGGCCTAAAGGTCCACCAGCAGAAGAATAGATAAGGAGATGCGGTCCATACACACTGGTGTCTCACTCAGCCCAAAACAGAAATCCTGCAGTATGAGGCAACACAGATGAATCTTGAGGGGATCATGATGCTAAGTAAACAAAGAGCAAATACTACATAGCTTCATCTACGCAAGGTGCCTAATATAGGCAAACTCCAAGAAACAGAGTTGACAGGCAGTTACCAGGGAATCTTCAAGGGGAAGGGCTGTAGGGTTTTGGTAATCAATGGATATAAAGTTTCAGTTATGCAATATGAATCGGTTCTAGAGACATGGTGCTCAACATTGTGCCTACACATAATCTATTTTACACTTAAAACTCTGTTAAAAAGCTAATGTGATAAAAACAGCATGGTACTAGCCAGAAACAGACCCAAGGATCAGTGAAACAGAAACAACTTCAAGCATACTCAGCTATCTTATCTTTGACAAAGTAGGCAAATACATTCACTGGGGGAAGGATAACCTCTTAATAAATGGTGCAGGGAAAACTGGCTTTCCACATGCCAAAGATTCAACCTGGACCCATGTCTCTAACCATGCACTAAGCTAAAATTGAAATTAATCAAAAATTTAAACGTTAAAATAGAAGCAATCTGCTGGAAGACAGACTAGGTAGAACTCTTGAAGTCATAGTTATAGGCAAAGACTTTATGAACAAAACCCCAGTCACACAGGAAATATCACAATGAATTAACAGCTGGGATCTCATCTTACTAAAAGGCAAAGTAAACCACCAACAGAGTGAAGAGACAACCCAAAAAGTGGGAAAAAAATTTTACCATCTGTTTCTCAGACAAAATGCTAATATCTAGAATATATAAAGAACTCAAAAAATCAGACCCCCCAAATGTAAAGACTCAATCCAAAAATAAGCATATGAAATGAATAGGCATTTCGTAGATGAAAAAA
>RJWM01007494.1:51493-77466 GCA_004363535.1 Dasyprocta punctata | reverse complement strand
AGGTAGTGCCTCTGGAGTAGGAAAATCGCTGCAGTTCCTAGAAAGGTTCGGTGGGTGTGCGGTTTGTCCTGCCCATGGGTTGCACTGTAGGAGTCACATTCCTATTCTTGGGAGCTAAAATCAGGACTTGGGAGTTTTCATAGAATCCTTGAACCTGCAACCTATAAAAATCATTACAATCAAAGAGGACATCGGTTTTCAAATGTTTTAGCTTCAGAGCCTCTTCCTCAAAGCATGACACGTAAAATATATTAAGGTATCACTGCTCTGGGTACAGGGAGGCACAGTCAGGGGTCACTTTTTCAGCCTCCCCAACCTCATCCACACTCCTGTGACCCCAGACAAGTCACAGCATCAGATTCATTCATCTTATAAAGCCTTATAAAGTTATTAATCTGATACACAGATTGAAAACCAAACTAATAGGCCAAGAAAACTTGGGAAACAATTACAGTAAGTCAAAGTACACTACACTATCAGATTACTATCTGTGCTGAATTACCCTTTTTTCACTTTTTTCTTTTTTCCCTATTATTTTTTATTTCATACTTTCTATATATTGAGCTTTTCACATAGGAGAAACCAAGCAATATTTAAGCTTGTGTGTCTGATTTACTTCACTTAACATTATAGTCTCCAGGTGCATCCATTTTAATACAAATGACTCCTGTTTATCCTTCTTTATGGCAGAGTAGTACTCCATTGTGTATAAATACCACATATTACTTATCCATTCATCTGTTGGTGGATACATAGGCTGTTTCCAAGATTTAGCTCTTATGAACTGTGCTGCTATGAACATGGGTATGCACATATCACTGTGGTATGATATCTTTAACATTCTGGGGGGAGATACCTAGAAAGAAATAGCTAGAATTGGAATTTCTGTTTTTAATTTTTTGAGGTATCCCCATGCTGATTTCCACAGTGGTTGCATCAGTTTACAGTCCAACCAACAACACAGAAGCTTTCCTTTCTCTCCATAGCCTCACCAGCATTTGTTATTGGTTGATTTCTTGATACTAGCCATTCTTTCTGGGGTAAGATAGAATTGCAGTGTTGTTTTGCATTTCTCCAATGCTCAGTGATATTGAACGTTTTTTCATGTATTTATTGGCCATTTGTATTTCTTCATTCAAGAAGTGTCTATCATTTCAGGTGCCTATTTTTTAACTGGGTCTTTAAATTGAGGAGTTTATTTTTTTTTTAGTTGTTTATATATTCTAGGTATTAATCCTTTATCTGAGGAGCAACTGACACAAAAAGTTTCCCTTTCTGAACGTTGTCTCTTCCCTCTGTTGGTGGTTTCTTTTGCTGTACAAAAGATTTTTAATTTGATGTGATCCCACTTGTTGGTTGTTGGTATGATTTCTTGTGCAACCAGGGTTTGTTTGGAAAGTCTTTGCCTACACCTACAGATTTAAGAGTTTTGCCTATTTTGTCTTCCAGCAGAGTAAGTATTCCTGTTGCAATGTTTAGATCTTTCATCCATTTTGATTCTAGTTTAGTCTATGGGTGTAGGTTCAACCTTTGGCATGTGGATAGCCAGTTTCCCCAGCACCGTTTGTTATTTTTCCTCTAGCAAAGGAATTCAGCCCCTTTGTCAAAGATAGCATAGCTGAGTGTGCCTGGAGTTGTTTCTGTATCTTCTGTTCTGTAAAAACACGTTTTCCCAGAACTTCTAGTAGAGAGCTGCATATTGAGTTCATACTCAGTAAATGCTTCGTGAATTTGTTTATTCAATAGATATTTAAACATCAGCGTTCCAGGCAGCAGGTACCTGGCAAAGGATCCATCTGATTAGCGAAACAGCAACACCAACAGCTCATCATCCTTTGTCTTAGTTCACGTCTGGCACTTTCTCATCACTGGGACTCAACACCCAACACCTGCAGATGAAGGAAGGGGAGGTTTATGTGAGCTCATTTTTACAGGGCAAGGTCGGCCAGTGCCAAGGCAGGACAGCGTGGCAGAGGGGCACGGGGAGGAGAGCTGCTCATGTCATGGCTGCTGGGAAGCACAGGATGAAGCCAGGGGCCAGGGAGGGAGATAAACCCCCAGGCTGCGCCCAGTGAGCCAGCTCTTCTGACCAGACCCCACTTCCTAATAGCAGGTCAGCAGTAAAGCCCTACAATTCAAGCCGGGCGTGGTGGTGCACTCCTGTAATCCCAGCACACGGGAGACTGAGAGAGGAGGAGTGTTGTGAGTTCAAGACCAGCCTGGGTTACAAAGTGAGCTCAAGGCCAGCCTGAACTGCATAGCGAGACTGTGTCTCAAAAAAAACACAACAACAACAACAACAACATAAAAACCCCTACAATCCAATCACCTTCACAAACCCTTCCTTTGAGCGATGAGGCTTTGGGAGGACAACCAGATACACATTTCTAAGAAGCACTGGTAACAAAGAACCACCAAGACAGGCGATGGGCCAGGCTTTGTGAATGTGAACGCCTGCAAACATTATGAGTTCTGTCATTGTCACTGTGGAGCAGAGATGAGGGCTGAGAACCGTGACCCCTGCTTCAGGCTCCAGCAGGATGGAGTGTGGGGTGGTGGAGAAGGAATTTGAAAAGTGCGGTGGATCACTTGACCTCCTCCCCTCGCCTCAGGCACTGCGGTAGGTGCGGGGGTACAGCAGAGTCTGCATCCTCGTGGGGCCCTCAGTCTAGGAGGTGACGTCCAGGGGGCGAAGCAAAGGATGCATGGTACTGTCACTTCTTGGAGTCAGTCTACTGATTATTCCCTTTGCACCAGGCCATGTTGCATAAGAAATAAAAAACAGAGCGAACAGTAACAGGAAAGGAGCCCGGCTGGTGGACACGGGAACCAGCCCCTGGGATGACATGGTAAAATTGCTACCAACGGCAATCCCAGAACTCTAGGAGGCTGAGCAGAAAGATCACTCAGCCAGCAACTTAGTGACTTACTGAGACCCTGTGTCAAAATAAAAGAGGGCTGGGATGCAGCTCTGTGAGGGGGTCTCAAGTTCAAGTCCCAGTGCTGCAAACAAAACAAAACAAAATCAACTCGATGCCATCCAATACGCGCTTGTAGAGCCCCAGAGCGCAGGTGAGGCTGCCCTCATTGTAACGGGGGAGAAAGGAGTCAGAAAAGGCCGCAGAGAAATGTGGCCATGGCGGATCTGTGAGTGCCGGGCTAGGGTTTTATCCCAGTGAGTGACACTGGACCGTTCAACACCACAGTCTCAGAGCGAGCGTACTCAGACGGGCACAGCAGCAGCAAAGGAGGCTTAGGCTCCGTTTGGCTCATTTATAAGCACAGATATTTAAACAATGGTTTTTCCTCCAGAATTTTCTTCAAATGTACCCAGTGAGACGTGGTTAGTAACAGCACACGCTGAGTATCAGGTGTTTGAGGTTTATAGAAATGAAGGAAGAGGGGAGGGGAAGAAGGAAGAAGACAAGAAAAAAGGAAGGAAGGAAGGAAGGAAGGAAGGACAGAAGAAAGGATGGAGAGGAGAGAGAGAAAGAAAGGATGGAGATGGCATCTGGAGATAAGATCCCCTACAGAAGAGCCCCCAACTCTAAAAAGAGAGAGCAGAGCCTCATACCAAAGACAGTATGAGAAAACTTGTGCAGAGAATCCAAAGAATAACAACCAACATGAGCAGCTGAGAAAACCCAAAAGGAACAATTTAGGAAAGAAAGGTTGTAGAGCAATACCTGGTAGAGATGACCTAATTCCCAAACCAGAGACAGTAAGCAGTTGTCTTACTTACTGGGGAAAAAAACATTAAAAGCATATAAAATTTAATCCTTTGTGCAAAAACACATAAAAACCAAAAAAGCTGCATCAGAGGGAAAGTAGTTTAAAACTGACAATTTTCAGAAAGACAAAATTATGATTTTATATCCTATGCAAATAAGCAAGCCAAAATGGTCTCCCCAAGACTAGCAAGTGCTCTGGGGTCATTGATTTTAAATGACAGCAGGCAAGTTTCCTGTCCTTTTGAGAATTCTCACTTTTCTAGTTATTTCCCACTTTTCTGGTGATTCCTGCTCATTGCCGGATAGTAATGGTATTAACAAACCCTTTTCAGCCATGTCAGGTGGCTCACCCTGCTTGGGAGGCAGAGGTGGGAGAAAGCCAAGTTCAAAGTCAGTCTAGGCAATTTAGCAAGACCTTGTCTCAAAAAAAGAAAAAGAAAAAAGTGATCTTCAGAAGAGCCACATTTTTTTAAAAATCCTTTTCAGTTTTTTTGCGAGAATACAGTTGGAACAGTCTCCTGGTGACAGTGTCACCTTATTTCTGATGGCAGTGGGTGAATTCTAGGAACTCCCAATTTTTGAAAATATCTGAAACCTACGCAGCTGCACACGACTTGATTTTCAGTCTTGTGATTGTCTCTTCCCGAGGGATTTGCCCTTTAAGCTGCAGAGTGACAGACATCAAACGATGCCCATCCTCTGACACCGGGGAGAATTTGTACTGTGTGCAGCTGAACCGAACTTCGCAATGCACCGGGGAGAACTGGTAAAACACGGCGCTCAGTGACTGTGGAATACTAATGATGACCTCTAATGAAGCCTGACAGGACAATCTGTTTCTCACTGTGGCTTAAGCGCGGGCTCCCAAGCACACCCTGGCTTTCAAGGCAGGACAGAGCCGGATAAATGGACCCTGCTGGGGAGCACACCCAAGCACAGCTGATCTTTCATCCAGGATTAAATTAATTAAAGTGATTCTCTGGGCCAAAGAATTAGTCTTTTTATCTGTCATTATGGTATTGTTTATTAATCTCCGATGGAGGCTAATTGGGATCTGAGGTTTTGGGGCCGAGGGATCGGAGAGAGATAGGGATGAAATTGTCCTCATTTGGAGTGCGGAGAAGAGGAAAGGCTGCCTTCCTTCTAGATGTGAAATGAGCTTGTTAATTTAAGACTTTCATCAAAGGACTATGACAGCCCAAGGCAAGAACTGTAAGGGAAAATGAACCTAAAAGGAGGATGGTTTAGCTCTGTTCGTTCTGCCCCAGATTAACAACCGAGGGAAAAGTCACAAGGAAACCTGCTACATGCAGACGTTGTGCCAGGGACCCATGGGACCTGCTCACCCCTTGGTTCCTCAAACAGGGCGCACTGTAGTTCAGGGGACACCCGAGTCCAGTGCCCCAGGGAGACCTGGGGGAAATGGGGATGCTTTCTACCAGGACTCTGGTTTTAACAGACGGAAGGAAAGTGCAAACCGCAGTGAGGAAGTTTATTACAGCCAGGGTATTTCTTAGGCTAGGGGAAAGGAGTCAGGGCTGCTTGGAACACCAAGTCTGAAGGGAACATGGTCTCTGTTTCTGCACTGCTTTTGGTTCTATCTCAGTGCTATGCAAAGAACCTGGGGGTTGGGCAGATTTGGCTCCGAGGCACCTTGGTACAGCCTAACCAGAAAGCGGGGAGGAAAGTTCTGCTGGGTTTCCTACAGGTTTGCAAGGGTCAGAAAGCTCATTGTCCTCTGCCTTGGTGGCCATGCCAGGGAGAGCCATTCTGGGGGAATTCCGCCTCTGAGGGGTTCGTTCCCTGCTTCACAGTTCTCTTCCTATTGCTTTGAGCTCTGGGGTCTGGAATTTGCAAAAGAAGGTGATCAATTTTAAGCTGTTGTTTTGCAAGCTTGGGGCTTCTCCACCGTTACTAACCCTTTAGTCTTCAAGTAGGCGGCAAGACTGTTAGGATGCTGCCGGTGACGGTGGGCCAAGGTCCAATGCAGAAATCTTGTTTCCTCCTTGTTGAATACAGTCTCTACTTTTGTGGTCCATCTGTTGGCAATGGTCCTGCCTCTCAAACATTTTCCCATTCCAAAGGCATGAAACAGCCGCTGTCCCGTTGCCTCTGGCTTGCCCCGCAGGGAGGGCTGTCCGCAGCTGACAGAAAGTGCATAGCAGTAGGTGCTGGGAGGGAAAAAGAGGACCAGACTTCCCCATTCCCACAGTGATGCCCAGATCTTAAGATCATTTTCTCTTCTATATTTTGTCTCCTTTTGCTGGCTCTATCTAGAGGGTGGGACAAAGGATTCAGCGTTCTCAACTCAAACAAGATACAACCATCTCAAACGGTTGACCACAGCAGAAAGGGTCTTGGAACAATTCCTCCACAGGTGGTGCTTGGCCTGCTGCACAGGGGAACTCTCAGGGGTTCAGGTCACTGGTGGCTGCCACCACTGTGCCTGTGATACAGGAGACTTCCTTGCAGGAGCTCACCAGGGGGAGGGTAGCTGGAATCCCAAGGGGCTGGCCTCACTGAGGGTAATTTGAATGCTGCTGCTGCTACTGGTGGGAAGAGAAACCTGCTGTATCGCTGCTGGCTCACATCCCAATGGCTGGGAAAATTAAAATATTTGGCCTTCAGGATCCCACGTTCCAGGTCTTTTGGCCAGAGAGCACACGTTTCTCTGTCTATGCCACTTGTAATTCTAGATTTCAGGCTTCCTTACAGCCAGATTCAGGGTACTTAGGAAAAGGGGGAAAAAGCTACCCAAGACATGTCCTTCTGGCCGGCCCCTCAGGTGTATGACTTCCTACATGACTCACCTTCCCGAGTCCCCTGAGAGCTGCTTTATGTGTTTTGTCCAGGGTTTTTAGTTGTAGTTCTTGGAGGCAACATGTTCTCATGACAATGTTCGTACAGATAGTTTTAGCCCAAATATGTCTCCATTATCTGTATTATTCTGTGTGCATGAAAATGAAGTATAAAACCTAGGGAAAATTTTCTGTAACATCTACTTTTAAAATACACATCATATATACAATCCAGGAAGTTCTTTGGAGGAAAAGGATTATAATGATTTTAAGGAATCAAGTTGCTTTCCAGGCTAGCAGTTCAACTCTGGGTTTCAGTAGTTTGTGCCTGGTAGACTTCGGATGGATGACTACCAGTTGAGCCTTTCTAACACAAGGAGACTCCAACACACAATTTGGGAGAGTGGGCTTTTAAGGAAACATAAAAGGCAATCAGTCCATTAACATAGTGCCTCATTTTACCTTCAGAGCTATTATTTCAAGCTTGGCAGCCAGTCAAAGATTTCCACTGGACACTTTGACATCAGGGCTAATAGCACTAACTATGACAGGCTTACGATCCCAGCTTCCAATTAATTTAACACCAACAGTTGCTGCTTCGTGTAGTACAGAGCTAGAACTACTATACCCGCAGGGGAGGTCACTGCATACAACAGAGACGGCTGGGGAGAAAGGTTACACGCTTAAGGAATCCAACCACTGCTACGAACCAAAGATTAAGATTTTAAATGTTATAATGTGTGTCTACCACGTTTTAATAATATTAACAGTTATAACATCTTATATTGGATTTTGTCATAAAAGTTTTTAAAAAGTCTTAGTTCATTATTTCAACCAGAAATAGTAGAATAGAAAGCAGTTCCTCCAGACTAAAACCCCTGATTCCATTTCCGGCCCTGATGCATACCGAGTATGCACTTTAGGCAGGTTGAACAATCTCTGAGACCCTTCTCCTCGCATGTAAAATGGAGAAAACAGGAAAACCCTCCCATAGAGTTGCTTTGAGTGTTCAGCTTTGCAATGTATGGTGCACAAGTGCCTTATAGGTTAAATACCTGATTTAGGACAATTCGGATCTCAAGTAACAGAAAATAAATTAGACAGTAGTTTAAGTATACAGAGAACGTATCGGCTTTGTTGACAGAAAAGCCCTCTATTCTTTCTGTCTCTCTTCTGCACTGTTCTGCGTGGATGTATTCGTCATCAGGTTGGCTTCCTGTATCTTCTCCGAATGGCCACCAGCGTGAGGATTTTCTCATTACATCCTTGGAAGAAAGTCACTTTCCACAGCCTTTAAAGAAATGTCCTATAGGTCACTGGGTTTGGACCACTCCTGAAAAACATCAGAAAGGTTAGGATTGTTCAGACAGACCCAGAACAATCAGGGACACTGAAGGATAGCACTCCCGCCCGAAGCATGGTGATACTAGGCAATGAGTGACATTTTACCCCCAAAAGGGATATTTGATATGGAGGAAGAAACACATACTAAATAGGCATATATCTCTCCTCGACTGCATGGGTGCAGAGTTTCATATTCTGGTGGTCATATAGAATCATAGCTCAACTTAAAACATACACCTTCTACTTCTCTGTGTTTAGCCTATCTTATTGGCTTATTTTAAGATATTTAAAAGACTGAACTTAGGACATTAACTTGCTTACTTTTTGTTGCCACCTCTTGAATTATAAAGATGATTCCAGAGATGAGAATTATATCATCCACTTGGTTTGCAGCATACGGGAGAGCTTAGAAAACTGCAGATATTCTCCTTGCAATTTTGCTTTTCAAAATGGACCTTTGAGTTTGCGACAGCTGACAAGCCTGTTAAGCTTATGTGATTCTCTGGATAGTCAAATTCTTTGGAAATTAGGTTTACGCATAGAGGATATAGGCTATGGGTTCCAAGAAGGATCTGCTCAGATCAGACCTTGTTAGGTCTGCAGACTTTCCTGAAACAGATGGTGCATGGATTCTTCGTATAATAGAATTAATTATTTTTGTAATGGTTTAATTTGAACAATGCTTTATTTACCTACTATTTATGTACAATGATTTCACAAATGCTTTCAAATCACCCTAGATCATTGAATGAGTGTTCCAGTTTTGTATAACTTCAGCCTAGGGTTCAGGTCCTTGAGTTAATGGTTATCTAATATAGATCAAAATTCCTAGCAGCATGAATGAGACTTACACTGTCTTCCTTTCTATAATTCCTAAATATCAGAAGACTTAAAAGTCAGAAACTCTGGATTATCGTATGTTCCTTTGCTCAGTGGAGTCTCAAGATCACCCCTGAGAGAGATAAGAATCATTGGCTTTACTTCACAGATATAGAAGCTGAGCCCAAGGAAAGATAAAAAGCTCACAAAAGGTCTGTTAGGAGGTTTCAGAACCAGGTCTTCTGATCCAAGTTCAGTGCTGTTTCTCTAACAGTGTGATGTGTACATTTGGAAGCTTAGTAGAGCTACTACAAGAATATCAGTCTGAGTCTGGGCTGTAGGAAGGAACCGTGACATCTGTGTTAGTCAGCTCTTAGAATCAGTGAGTAAGAGAAGAAGAGAATCTTCATCCTTGGCAATTTACAAGGTCAAAGGATTCTCCAGCTCCATCTGAACAGACACTAGAGGAAGAGTTAAATGATTTAAAGGCCCTTCCAACTTTTATGTTCTGGAATTCTGGAATCCATATTTCAAAGGCGGGTAATTCCAAGAGCTTTGACGACATTGTGAGAAATGACTTAGCTACTTTAAAGTATCTGTTTCTGACCGTCAGTGTGTTTCACCAACGGTTAGGTTCACTTTAGGGCCGTGACCACAGAATGACTAATGTTCCCTCACAGTCCCTCCTGGCCCAGAAAACAGTAGCCCCAACCAAATGAATTTGTGCTGGCCCTACGGGAAGGCTGTGACCTCCATGAAACTTCCAGGGAATGGGTCATCCAATTTTAAATTAAATTTGGTCTGCCCATGAGGTCATCTGTGTGACCACCAACGACAGTTGTCTGGTTGATAATCATTCCTCCCTGAGTTATGATAGTATTGACTCAAATCACCAGTTAGAAGACAGAAGCAAATGAAGTTTTTCTAAAAAGAACATACTTTTAATTTGTCATTGAATAGTCCTTTAAAACCATCCTTGCACCTCAGATGCATGCAGCATGCATATCACAGCAAAAACACAATAAATATATTTGAGTGCAATTTTTGATACCCACTTTTGTAGCACACTAGAACAGCAATGATTTTGTCATGTGCAGAGCTAATCGAAGGAGACATATTTGAAGCAAGCTACTGTGGAAGATAATGAATCGTCTCCAACGTAATGTGGAAATATGGATGTTATATTTCCTCGTTTTAGCATAGTAAAACTATTGCCAAATTACGTTATCTTTAAATGAATGCTTATGTTTTAGATGGTTTTTCTTAATAAGCATACATAATTGTTTTAGCACAATAACTATATGCTAATTTTAAAATTTAATTACTACGTTTGCATGTCATTTAGATATAGCTGGATTTGTACAAAAAAGGATATGAGGCAGAATATTATTTTTTAACTAAAAGTAAGATTTTTAAAAATACTTATAAATAGACTATTCCAGGTTCACACACACACACACACTAACCCTTAAAACATTAGCAGCTGATTTTACTCTCTCCTTTCTGCATGCAATTTGAGAAGAGGCTTTATCTTTTTCTACTTTTCTATTATCAAATGAATTCTTGTTTCAGATAAAATTGGTCCAGGCCAGTAGGGAGGAGAAATCTTTCTAAACCTGCAGAATATTTACTGCTCTTAAACCTTAGATTCTCACACAATAATCTCTACTGGACCAGAGCGCTTCTGCGGCTCCTTCAGATCTTATTTCCTCTTCCTTATATGTTCTGTAAGGAAGTGTTTATTTCCTGAGCGATTCGTCCACAGCCCGTGATTTACTGTGACTGACCTTATGGTGGGAAGACTACTGGGCATGTATGTGAATTCTTTCCATCAACTAACACTTGGAAATCTGTTTTGATTGGAAAAATAACTCCATCGTTGTTTTATTACTGTTATTATTGAGTCAGGCACTGGGAATTGGCAAGAAAAATGGGTTTATGAATTCTTGGCTTGCTGGGTTCTATTCATAAACCTTTCTCTAACATCATATTCACATGTAATAGGACACCTCCACTTTCTATGGCTTCCCAAGCACCCTAATTCCTCTATTCCAATCAGTGACATTGATTTTCATAGTCGTTAGTTTTTCAGCATGAGAGTGAGTGTGGTAAGGCTCCACTAACACTTTTCGCCTGCAACGAGATAACAATGACGACTGCCACCAGACTGTGTGCTTCCCGTTTTGATCAGAAATGGTAAATATTATGAACATAAATTTTAGTGGTGATAATAATAGCAACCAATTATGTGAAAGCTATTATGTCTCAAAGGCTTGCCATACATGATCTCATTTGATCCTCCCAGGAATCATACAAATAAAGAAAATGGCCGCAGATTGGTGGATACAACTAGGCAGTACAGAGCAGAACTGGAATTTGAGTGTGGCTCTACCTGCCCAGAGAGCTTGGGCTTTTTTACTTCAAAGTACCAAAGTGTAAAACCAAGACGAGCAATCCAAATTCCCTCTAATCATTTGAAATGCTCCATTACAAATATGTTTACTTACTCTTGTTCTTAAAATATAATATAAGAAATTACTCATAGACATTAGAGGAATCAGACTAATCCGGAATATAGAGCTTCCTTCAACAAGTTGGTGATATTAAAAAAAACTTTGGAAGGCGAGATTGTTCTACCTGGACTAATAGAGACTTTGAGAAATAGGACAACCAAATACAATCAGTGGGCCTTATTTGGTTCCTGATTCAAGCTGTAGTATAAAACTGTACATTTGAAATGAATTGGATGTTAGATAACAACGCAAAGTTTCATCAATATCAGTAATGGTTTGTATTTATTTACATCTATTTAAAAAAAAAGAAAGCGTGCAAGAAAGAGCAACAACCCGCCACACCCTGCAGAGATGCAAAGTGAAGTGAGCGAGGGCCAAATGATATCTAGGATCTTCCTTAAAATACTTTAGAAACAAATCAGAGAGAAGAGACATTGGTAACAAGATTGGTGAGCTCTTGTAAATTACATTCTCTGAGTGATGCAGGTGGGAATTCAATACACGATTGTGCTACCTTTGTATCTCATTTTTCATAGAAAAAGCACTAAAAACCCTATTTGCTTTATCTTGTTGACAGGCTCATAGATAGGACGCTCTAATCGGTATCCCAAAGCTTTGGATGCTAGCGCTGTCTTCAGACGCAAGTCCTCTAAGAGGCAAGCGGCAGGCCCGGAAATAGTTGGCGCTGCACTGCCCTCTTGTGACGAGTTTACAGCATGACGCTTCGTTGCCGGTCCGTTTCTGCGTTCCGGCCACCCAAGCTTTCTCTTCCTCTGTGACAGCTGAGCTTGCGCTAGTTTTAAATTTAAATGGAGGCTTTAGGAGGCTCTTGGCAGATAATGGTGTCTTTGTCCACGCCAGAGTCCTGAATGCTTCCTCCCCGCGCTCAAGATTCTCTTGCCTTCATTGCTTTCTCTAAACAACAAACTGCATAAAAATGGTTTTTAAAAAAAGATCCCAGAACTGCCAGTTTCCAAGAGCTCAAATGTTTGAAAGGGAAACTACAATATTTATCAAGCCGAGAAGCTGACTACCTTCCCGTAATCCATTTTTATAATTAGTTATGAATTGCCAATTATAAATTATTAATTGATGCTAATCATATTTTAAAAGGATCCAGGATTGACAAACAGCCAAAGTGATGAGAAATCTAACTCAAAGGTGTGCTTCAAGTGACGTAAACAGGAAAAAGCAAAAAACAAAAATCCCCAAAAAACTGGAATTCCTTAAAATGACAAAATTGCTAAACTGGGTAAGAAGACTACTGCCATAGTAAATCGAACTAATGACTTTTTTTCTTTTTCTTTTATTTTCTTTTTTGTTTTTGTTTTTGTGTTGTTTGTTTGTTTGTTTGTTTGGTACCAGGGATCAAACTCAACCTCACACTTGCCAGGCAGGTGCTTGTGCCACTGAGCTAAATTCCCAGCCCAAACTAACAGATTTTTGTAAAACCACTGAGAAACTTGTTTGCCAAACTTATTTTGGCCAAATTAGTGACTTCATTTCGACCAAACTGCTTTTGTCCAAATCATATTTGACTAAATTCCTTCTAATTTGCTTCCCACCAAATCTTGTCACCCACAGCCAATCAGGATAAGGCATTCTGTCAACAAAATGAGATTTTTTTTAACCCCTTCTACTCATAAATGCGTGAGCCCAGTGAATGCTTATAGTGTGCTTGGTTTTTCCAGCTCTTTGTAACTATATAATTTGATCCTTGGGGAGCTGAGAGATACATGCATCCACATTATTCTTTCTATTTTATGCCTGAAGCAATGGAGACCATGACACACAAAGTTTTGCTCAAAGCTGCAGACCTCATATATGGCAGAGTGAGAAGGGGACCCCCATCTTTCAGGCTCCTCTGTGGGTCCACTTCCACCACAGAGGCTGGGGACAATCACTGTCCACCCTGGCGCAGAAGCCACAAGCTCACAGGACCCTGCTGTAGATTTTGAGAGAACCAAGCTCGTTTAAAGGCAGAGTTGATGCATCCCCCACTCTAGCTGTGCTTGTGTGTGCATGTGTGAGTGTGTGCATGTGCGTGTGTGCATGTGTTAAATGCTCTTCATGCTCCTACCATGTGGGATGTGGAAGACATGAGAAAGATTTTGGCCTTTGCTACCCAGCATAGGATCTGGAGCATTCTACTGCTCTGTGAGTTGTCCAAAGTAGTCAAAGAAAACCCCACATTTTTTCATTCATTCATTCATTCAGCAAGTATTTATTTAATGCCTTTGCGAGTCAAGTGTCATTTTAGGTGTTGGGGTTATAAGAGCAAGCAAGCTGTCCCTGCCTCCCCAATTATTCACTCTCATAAGGCAGTAGCACAGTGTGTAACTCAGGAATGGATTGGATGACGCTGTATGGACTCTGATGAATAACCGAGGAGGGAAGGGAGAGGTCACTGAAGGTGTGGGCTGTATGCAGATGTTCGGACTTTTAAAACATGTGTCATCCTAGGGACGATCTGTGTCACTTCTGGAAATACCTGTTTTACGAAGAGTAAAACTGAAATTGGATTCCAATCTTGATTCTTCTATTTATAAGTTGTGTAATCTTTGACATGTTACATAATGTTTTTTAGGCTGCATTTGCCCAAAATACCTCATCTCTACCTCAGGGAGACATTATGAGGGTTAAAGGATTAAACATAAGATATGACAAATACCTGGCACCGTGACTAACACAAGGTGAGAAATTATTACTTATTGTTGCTGTATCAGTTGGGATTCGTTTTTTTGGAAGTAACTGAAACAAAAAAATTTATTGGCCTGCATAGTTCTATCAAACAATGCCTTAGGACCCAATTTCTCTCTCTCTCTACCTCTCTCTCTCCCTCTCCTTCTCCCTCTCTCCCTCTCTCCCTCTCCCTCTCCCTCTCTCTGTCTTTCTCCCTCCCTCCCTCCCTTTCTTTTGCCTCATCCTGCTATACTCATTTCCTGACTTAGTGCTTGGACTGGTTCTCTTCCCAAGGTGGCACGGTGGCTTCCATTAGACAACCGTTTAGGACACACTACTTTAGTAGATGGCACTTGGGAGTTTTTGGATTTTTTTTAAAACTGAAGAAATTTGAGAAATGGCAGAAGTCTCTGACCTTCCTGGCCCTTCTCCCCTGGTCCTCATGTGAGCCAGGCCCTGCCTCTGCCTCAAGGAAGGGAACAAGATGGTCTCTGGAGACGGAGGGGTGCCAAGGAGGAGGGGGAAGCTTTGCTGAGCTTCCCCACTTATTACCCTTACCTCACACGCTTCTCCATCCCTCCCCAACTCTTCATCAACCCTGGGGTAAAATGCTCAGGTTTAGCCACTTGTTTTGGTCTTTGTTTCCGTAATAAGTCTTGCATCTCACATAATCATATACTGTAAATTTCTGCACTTTTCTCTTGTACATCTGTCTTTTTTACATTGGGTTCAACCAAGAACTTAGAAGGGTAGAAGGAAAAGAAATTTTCCCTGCTCTCTGTAGATGCATATCTCCATGGATCCAGGTCTGGTGGGAAAGACAGTATACCTCTTTCTTTGGTAGTCACATGCTTGGGGGTGCCCAACAAGAAATTTCTGTTAAATCATATGTATTACCTTAAAAATTCATCCAGATTTTATATTCCTCTCCATCATCCCTGAGTATGTCTATTTACATGAATTAGGATCTGCACTTGCAGTGGACAGGTATTTGTTTTACTACCCAGCTTCTCTTCACCCTCCTGCTGCGACCCAGCCCATCTCACACCATGGACTGAACCTTCGGGACCCTGGTATGGGACATGACTCATTCACAGTCACTCTAAAATGTTTTCTCCCCCTGCCCCAGCCACTGCTTCACAGCTAGGACCACGGTTCAATCAGGGCTCATGAGACATAATTGCATATTTAGTACATATTTGCCATACATAATGAATACATTCCCTGTGAGGAGTTGGTCCATGTATATGTCCCATCTTAATCCTCTTCCTTCCTGTCCTCTCCCTCTGTCCCAGGATGCCCTTCCCATCTGCAAAAGGTCTTTCTTCCTGTTTGCTACTACCTTCTAACTTCCTCTTTCCGTTATTTACATTTTGGGTTTCTCGTGTGAAAGAAACATTGCCGCTATAGTTAACACTTTGTGTCTGATTCATCTCGTTGACTTAGCTCATGTTAAATCATAGCTGAGAGAGACATTTAGCTTCGAGGGAAGCTGTGTGTCTCTTCCTCTTGGCTACCTGCCTCAGATCCTCCAGACCCTCTCCTCCATGGAAGGGAAAAGCCAGGTCCTGGGTGGGTTTCCAGGCTCCTCATCTGGAGGGGTCTCTCTTAAATTTAAGGCATGAGGCACATAGCTTCCTTCGAGCAGGTACTGTTCTTGCTGTCTTTGAAGTTTGTCACTGGTTCGATTTGGTAAGAAAGCTGATTGTAAAACTGGAAAACTGCGGCCATCTTTTCCAGAAAGTGGAGGGTTTACAGTTTGCTGGAGTCTGTTGTTTTGGATCGCCCCGTAGCCTGGAAGAACTGAGTGCTGATCGTGTGCTCCCGAGAGCAGCACGTACATCGCCTCCTTCAGTTCTCTCCACGGCTTGGGGAGATGCAGGCTTGGGGAGATGCAGGCCTGGGGAGATGCAGCCGTTCGCTCCCTTTGCAGCCTTTGGAAGGTGAGGACACCTCTCCGTGCTTATGCTACCCAGGGGCAGAGTGCTGTGCTGCCAGGGTTAGAGTGCTTAGTATGATTCCCTTTCCAGCTCTGGGGTTGTTTCAGTCCATGATCATAGCTGCATTCCTGAGTGTGTGTCGAACTGAATAAGAACTCGTAGAGACCAAGCTCTTCAATAGAACTCGGTTCTAAGCTCTCTGCACGGATCACCTTGTTTAATCTTTCTTTTTCTTTTTTCTTTTCTTTTTTTTTTTTTTTCTGCCTTTGGTACCAGGGATCAAACTCACGACCTCATTCTTCCAGGCCAACACTTGAGCTACTGAGCTGAATCCCCAACCCCAAGCCTTGCTTAATCTTCAGGACACCCAGCGAGATAGAAACTCTGGCATCCTGTTTTACAGATAAGGAAACCAGGACACAAGGAGAAAGAGGTAGAACGAGAATTGCACCCAGCTGACTTACTCCCAACCATCGTCCTTAAATGTCGCACCTACTTCTTTCAAGGGTGCGATGGGCAAACAGATCAAGAGTATAAAGAGAATTTCAAACAGAAAAAATACTGCATGAAAAGTTTAATTTCTTGGTTCAGTGGAGAATCGGGGTTTGCACTGCTATTTCTCCCCACAGCATCTAACCCGTTACCAGGCACACAAAAAGCAACCAAAGACTGTGGATCAATGAGTGAGTTCATTACTAGCAGCCTCGCTTATGTTCTGCACCCTGCGACATCTCATTTGTGAACCACCCTGCCCACCACCGAAAATATAAGCCAACAAGTTTACACACACAGCCGTTCCATTCTCTAATAATCAAGAGAAGTGAAAGTGTCCTCATCAATAAAGATCAGGAGGGGTTTCCCTGGAAACACATTTCCGTCTTCTCTGGCGCCCTCTTGTGTTGTGTAGTTGCAACTGAGCACGCTCCCAGACGCTGCCCGGAGTCGGAGGCCGTGAACCTCGGTCAGGATTTATTTTCTGCAGCGTGCACGCGCGCGCGCGCACGTAGACCCCACACCCTCACAGACTAAAGCTGTTTTTCTCCTGTGAACGTTAAGCACTGCTGGGAATTGTGAAATTCTCTGAAGCTTGGTTTCCGTGGTCTTCACTGGGCTGTAGTTAACTCGTCAGTCTGAATTTCCCTCGCCTCCAGCTCCTGCAGATTCAAACAACCTGGAAAATGCATTTATTCAGTGCTCTCTGGAAGCGTGTGCGCGTGTGTTGTGCGGCAAGGCTGCCTCTGCCTGTCTGCCCCGCCGCTCCTTGCACTCTTCTTAAAAGGCGCCCTCCTCACCGAGCCCCGTGAAGGTCAAGTTTGCTGGGCTTTGCGCCTGGTGCGCAGTGAAAGGGCGTGGTGGGCCTCCTCTGCAGCACATGGGAAACTCGCGGAGGGTCAGGGGGTGAATGAAAGTGACGTGCCCGTGGTCCATTTTTTTGTTTTGTTTTGTTTTTGAATCAGGGTCTCACCAAATCCCTAAATTGCTCAGCTTGCCATCTTCCTGCCTCAGCCTCCCAGAGCGCTGGAATTATAGGCACGAACCAGAATGCACCGCGTGGTCTTTGAATCACCCTCCCTTCTGATGACCAGATCTTTCCTGTGGGGTGACACTCGCCACGCCTGGGTCTTTCTTTCCGCCAGATGCTGTATCTCCCAAGATGCTCCTCTCCTCAGAAGCAGGCAAGTAAGTTCCGGGCAGCCTCTCCCAGCAGTGCCATAAGCAGGCTCGGAGGCCTCCGATTCTTAGTTAGATCTCAGCTGGGATTTACCTTATATTTCCAGGGAGCTGAATAATAAACGATATTGAAATTATTAATAATGGACTGGGTTTCAGTGAGTGCTCAGTACGAGCTCAGCAAGTTGCAGCCTTGCTGCATGCTGTACCTGCCAAGTCTCGGTCATTTTCTTTCTTTCTTTCTTTCTTTCTTTTTTTTTTTTTTTGGTACTGGGGATTGAACTCACAACCTCGCACCGCCAGGCAGGTGCTTAGGCAACTGAGCTAAATCCCCAACTCTTTGTTTTGACTAGGGTCTCACTATGCAGTTCAGGCTGGCCTTGAACTCACTTTGTAGCCCAGGCTGGTCTCGAACTCACAACGATCCTCCTGCCTCAGCCTCCCGAGTGCTGGGATTAAAGGTGTGTGCCACCACGCCTGGCTAGTCTCAGTCATTTTTGTAAGTCCCCTATGAAGTGAGCAATGTCCTCTTTTCCATGTGGCAAATAGGGAAACTGAGGCTGCCCAGGGGTAAGGTGTTCAGGAGACACTCTAGCTCTGAGACAGTGGAGACTGTAGTTCGGATCCTGCCTATTTGGCTTCCTCGCTGGGTGACTTTCAGGGAGCTGCTTACCTTCTCTGAGTCTGCAATTCCTGTTTCATAAGGATGTCACAAGGGCCCAGTATTCAATCTACACGATGTACTAACAGAATTTGGTGTATTTCAAGGGTTATCTAAGTCTTTATGAAGTGGGAGAACGCGGGGCGTGGTGGTGCTCACTTCACCCAGGTGACTCAGGAGGTTGAGGCAGGAGGATTTTGAGTTCAAGGACTGCTTGAGCACACCGTGAGACCTTATCTCAGGAAAGGAGGCGTGCTGGGGTGTAGCTTAGTGGTGCAGGCCCTGGGACGGATCCATAGCACAGCAGGGAGAAGGAAAATGGCAGAGCTGAAACCCAATTTGCTTTTGGCCACTACGGGGTCTCTCTGCGGGGAGCATTCTGTTATTCTCTCTCTCTCTCTCTCTCTCTCTCTCTCTCTCTCTCTCTGTCTCTCTCTCTCTCTGTCTCTCTGTCTCTCTCTGATGTCATGAGCATACCGGGTGTCCACACTGCAGCCCACAGACTGGGCAGTCCCCAGGATTTCTTTAATGGTTCCGGAGAGTCCTCTGGCTAGAGACTGGGGCCGCATCTGTCAGGCAATGTTGACAATCTCCTCAAAAGTGCTGTTTCTGCTGTGTTTAATGTTTTTCTGTTTTTTCTGTCTCTTGGCAGCTCCTTGGGGGCTTTGATGATCAGGGTGGAGGCCGACGGCACCGCCTCAGTCCAAGCCTGTCTGTTCTGAATGGTCTGCGTCGCTGCGATCCTCAGACCTTCCAGTCACCAGTTGCCTTGGCGATGTCATCACCCACTTTTATAGGAGACAGACCCAAAGGGCCGATCTTGGGGGCCAGGGTGGATGTGGCGCCGACTTCACCACCAGTGCACCTCAGGTACATGACTTTGATCTCGTTGCTGGGCGGTGTGGCGGAGACAGCTGGTATCGATGAACCTGGATTCGGGACGACCGAAGGAAGCTGCACCTTTGCCCCTGTCTTAGTTACTTTTCACTTGTTGCCGAGACAGAATACCTGATGCCCAAAATTAGGAAAGGAAAGGTTTATTTCTTACAGTTTCTCAGAAGTTCAGTCCATACTTAGTTGGCTCCAAGGCAGCATGGCCTGGCAGGGCAGCATTCATGGCTGCTGCCAAACAGCAAGGTGCACGTGAGAGAGAGGGCAGAGGCGAGCAAGAGGAAGACCCGCCTCCTTTACCCCGTATCTCAGCTCCATCCCTGGGCGGGTGCAGCACTCACATCACCAATCCCAGCGCCAGACAACAAACTGATCACAAACACCAGACTCAGCCCCATGGAAAGTATAGGAGGACTTGGGGGGACATAGTATCAACCAATACAGCCTCCGCCTAGCTGAAAGCCGAAAGCTGTTATTCTCTTTGTGGATATGCTGAGGAGGAGGAGAATGACAATGACGATGACAATGATGATGAGCTTAATAACACCCCTTCCGCAGTGAACATCCCCCTTAACAGGGCAACAGAATCAGAGGAGCTTCAAACTCTTCTGCTTCTGTTCCAGTAGGTCCAGGGCACACCCAGGCAGCTCTCTATTTTCAAAACTTCATTTATTATCATTTTTCTAAAGCTTTATCTTTCTAAAAAGATGTGCCTGTGGAGCAGGGAAACGTTTCCGAGGCAGAGTGATACTGGGACAGGAGAGGATATTTCCAAGGACACAGCAGTGGGAGGGGCAGGAATCCCCATGGGGTTTTCTCTCTCCTTTCCCTGTGTTGCCTCTGTGAAGTGCATGTCTGGGGCTCACCATACCCCACCTTATGCCATGTCCTTGGGGTCCTCTGTGGAGCTGCAGTGTTTGATGAGTGATCCACTGGCCCTCCCTCTCAGCCTCACAGATGAACCACGGAGAAATCCAACCATGCAGATATCTTCCTTCCACACCTATCAGATTCCAAGCACTCTCCCTGGAGCCGGGCTGTGCACCCTAGATGTGGCGTCTGGTGCCTCTCAGAGTAGACTCTTGAATGAATGGGTTTATAAATGGGGATGGCCACCCTGGATGTCATTTAACATCCATTCTCCTTTCTCCCTGGCTGGCAGCCGAATCCAGCACTGGGGGAGCACCAGCAGGAGGTCACGGGAAGGAGGCAGAGTGCCCAGGTATCAGTCCCCTGGCTCAACTTATGGGGGTGTTGTGGTGTGGAGGTGGCTCCTCCCCCAGTGCTTCATGGGGTGGGCCCTTCAAGAGGTGGGGCCTAGCAGGAAGTCGTTAGGTCACCGGGGTGCCACCCATCCAAGGGCGGGGTTAATGTAGCTCTTGGGAGACACCACTTAGTTTTCCCTCTAGAAGATCTCTGGCTTCCTGTGTCACTGTCACTGGCCTGGGTCTGAGAGGTCCCCAAGGCTGAAGTAAGAAACCTGTCCCACCCTTTTATACAATAAACTTGCAGATTTGCTGACTCCCATCTCAGAAAAAGAACTTTTAGGACACATCAATCAGAGGTACAGGAAGGCTTTATTAGGCAGAGATTTTAGGATGTGTTCAAGAGTGAGGTGCACTCAGAGAAATGAGACACAGAATGGTTGGGAGCTGGGAGTTTTTATGTTTTGGGTGGTGCGAATCTGTGGGCTCTGACAATCTGTGGCCACAGGCTGGTCCAGTGACAGGGAGAGGATGGCTGCTCACCTGACAAATCCTTATTCACAGGTGAAAAGGGTAGGTGAAAGGGAACTGCTCAAGCTTGTGTTCTGGGAGAAGAAAAAGAAGAAAAAGCTAAACTAGCTGCAGCTTTCATTTTTTTATATAAAAATATGATTTTCCTTGTCACCTTTTTGCCTGGTTTTATTTCTTCTATCCTGGCTCCCCACCTTTGGTCTCTTCCTCTCGCATGCGCTCACTGTGATGCTGTCCACCATGAGGCCCTCACCAGAGCCCGTGCTTGCTGTTTAGACATCATGCCTGCAAAATTGGGGGCTAAATAAACCTGTTTTCCTTATAAAGTACTCAGGCTCAGGTGTATGGGAACAGCAATGGAAAATGACTGATCCAGTGCATGGCTGCAAGTCGCCTGTGTTCGAACCACAGAGGACCTCAGCTCTCCTGAGACAGCCGCCTGTGCCCACGCCCATGCTTTGCTTAGCCTGTTTGCCTCACGTGGCACACTTCGTGCCTTATCTTTCCTACATCTGATCCTGACTACACGGCGGACAAAGGTTTATGCTGCACAAAGCCTCACCTCCTGAGGTCTGAGAGCAGGGCTGTCGGGAAGAAAGGCAGGACCAAGGGAAGGAAGGAAGGGTCTGGGACTAGGCCCATTGACTGACTGCCTGACTGC
Organism: Dasyprocta punctata; assembly: GCA_004363535.1. Classification (NCBI taxonomy): domain Eukaryota; kingdom Metazoa; phylum Chordata; class Mammalia; order Rodentia; family Dasyproctidae; genus Dasyprocta; species Dasyprocta punctata. Next base: position 56,019 of record RJWM01007494.1, on the reverse strand, counting down.
TCATGCCCGAAGCTACCCTCACACGATGCCAGGATTTCTCCTTTTGTACTCAAGACATTTCAAGGTAGTTTTTCAGTCAATGGAAACAGAAAAAGTCTTAAATAAAGTGCAATGAAAAATATAGCTCTAAAGTGAAGAGGCATGGACCCCTGATCCGTGAACTCTAAATGTAACCTAAATACAGTTCTGGTCTCCATAATAATACAGAAGGACTGTGACTCCTGACCTGTTGGATGTCAAATGAGCAGAGTTTGTGGCTGCACGATATCAAGGAATGAAGTCAAAAACCAAAGGAAGAAGTTAGGAGACAAGAAGGAAAATAGCTCCTGGAGTTTTAGGAGGGGTCCCACATGGGGTGACCACTGCAGCCCTTTGTCAGGGGCAATTTATATATAGCAAAGTCACAACTTGGGCATAATGTGGGTCAAACTACAATCAACCTACAGGATTCCAAGTATAGCCACTGAGCTAATATAGATCCAATAGGGGAATGAGTCATGCAGCAAGGATATATGGGAAGAACAGAGGCATTTTGGGGAACAATGGGTCCAGATGCTCTGGTCACTACCTGGGCATCTGAGGCCTCTCTGGACTAACTGGACCAAGAGGTGCCAATTACTGTATGACCTCAAGCTGCTGTTTATCTCTTAGGGAGGCCTGCAAGCCTGGCATTTATGTCTCCCCTGAAGCCTGGCTCTCTTTAGGTTTGACTCCAGCTACAATTCTGATGTCTATATATTGTAATCCCAAATATTGAGTACGGTAATCCAAGTATTGTAATCTCTTTCTCAGTCTGCCTCACAGTCCAAAAGGTTGTATTTATAATCCCATTGAGACGTTATTGGAATCCCGACAAGTTAATTCCAATCTACCACTTCCAATGCAACCCATGGCAAGAGTAAAGACACCAAGACATTTTCAAAGTTAAAGGCAGACGAGGGGTCCTAAATCCAATCCCCTTGAGGATATACGGGCAGAGGCCCTGATTCAAGGCCTCTCCCAGAATTTATTATCTTGTGAAGAAGGGGATGGCTGAGGATAAGTGAGAGTGAGGATGGCGGGAACCATGTAACTTGAGCTTGCTAGCCTGGTAGATAAAAGTATCTTTGCAAAATGCAGTGATAAGGATATGCAGAAGGCTCAATCTGCATAATTCAATTAAGGTAGCAACTGTATTGTTCTTGGAGGCTGTTGCTTCAGTTTCTGATATGTAAACTTTTGTGTCCTGGGGACTCATAGCCTTGAGGCTCATACCCAGTTGACATTCCTGGAGCTGATTGGCTCTACCATCCTGCTGTGCTCATATGTTTTACAGAGAGCAATGTGTGAGGAAACAGGAGACTGTCTGATGGCTTTCAAGATTATACACCAGTACCTTGGCTAGCCTATTTGCAATGCTTAGAGCCAATTAAAGACAGAAGGAAATACCATAGTCAACTCTGTACATATCAGTATATGGAAGTGCCGTGCCCTTTTCTACTCATGTTCTGTTGACAAAGTCCAAGCATGAGAAAAGATAGACCAGTGTTCTGTTGACAAGGCCCAAACACAGACCCGTGTTCTGTTGACAAGGTCCAAATACGGAGAGTGTCTTCTGAGAAAAGGTCCCAGCATAGAAATTGGCTTTGTGGAATGGGTTAATGCTTCTTGGGAACTATTGTGTTAATTTGTGCTCTGACACAGTTTGGAGAATTTCTTTCCTTCTTTCTTTCCCATGCACAAAATTAGTAAACAAAGTACAGAAACTCCCTAAGAACAAAGGGATAATTTATAAAATGTTTTTCTACAGATGGTGTAACTGTCTGACATTGAGTCAGACTAAGATCAAGATTATATTAAAAACTTGGAAGTCTTAAATGATAATAGTAATGACCAGCTGTCTGGGGCTGTCTGGGAACCTCTATACAGAGAGGCCAATATGCTACTATGTTTTGAGGGAGACAGGGTAGATAGCACATCCTTGCAGCTGCAAGAACATCACAGGGAGATAGGGGGGCTAAATCAGGGCTGAATATGGTCTTGTGTTTTGCAGGTTTTTAGTTAGGCTACCACAATGGAGCATTTATTAATAATAACAAAAACACGCTTCAAGGTCTTTAGCTAAATTTAAAACTTTCTGCCTATGCTGACGAATCATGTAACCATAGAAACCATGTAACCATAGAGACACCTGTTGATTTCATTCTTTTATCTAAACTTTCAACCCTAGTCAAAAAAGAAAGCATATCTTACTCTGTTAGAGCTTGCAAAAGTAGTAGTAATAGTAATGGTAGTCGTAGTAGTAGAAGCAATAAACGAAGCAGATTCAAGCAGTCTCTGAGCTGTTTGTGTGTCTGTTCTCCATGTGCCGACGCCCAGCCCACCTTCGGGGACTCTGTGGACCTAGCCCGGCTGGACCGTGGCATGGAAGTAAGTCTCAATATAATCAAAGTTACAGCAATTGTTCTGCATTCAAGGGGAGTCACTCAAATTGTCTCCTACATCTTTATTTTCTTGTGCTGACTTCCTTGAGGGCCCGATCCTTCTCTGGCTGTACTAGCTGATTGGTTCTGCACAGTGCTGGCTGTGTCTAGATGATAGACTTTCTGAAGAGGGAAGGCTCCTCCCCTTCTTCGGGTGGCACCAACTAATAGGGTTGTAGCCTGAATAGAATAAAAAGGGAAAGAAGAAGAAAGTCTGGCCTCTGCTTCTTCAGAGGCACTCCAGACTTCACCATCACTTTGGACATCCATGGTCAGGGTTCCAGTGTAGGCTCTGAAGCCTCCCAGGACGCAGGCCCTTTGGCTTCTTAATACAGATTCACACGGGACTCTGCAGTGAGCTCCAGGCCTTCCACTTTGGATTGGATCCTTCGGCTTTCCAGCATGCAGACAGCCTTCTGCCTCTACCACACCTGACTGTCCGGGGACCACTGTGAGCCCACCTTGTAATTCCTATGCACCTGGGACCTTTCTGTGCTACCTCAGCCCCATCCTGTTCCCTTACCTTTCTTTCTTCCTTCTGCCTTTTTCTTCCCCTTTCCTTGACTTTTTATGGCCCCGTTGCCCTAATAACCTGGCCATGTCCCATTATCTCAGCACCTTGATGAGAAAGTGCCCACTATTACAGAAGGAAAGCCCTGGGTGTGTCTTGGTCCCTGACTTCCCATCGCTTTCTTGTACATGAGACCTTCTCCGAGGAAAGTCCTGGGGCTATATTATAATATTGCTTAATGGGTACTTTCATTTAGCTTCCCAGGTATTTACAACATACCTCCCCAGGAAGAGTCACTGTATCTGGTATCTGATTTGTCTTGGGAGGAAAAAAACACCCAATATTGCCCTGCACAGTATCGACCTGCAACAGGTAATCAGCAAATACCCACCTTGAAAAAATATCTATATTGCTTAGCAGGGTATGAACCTGCCCCATTAGTTAATCAGTAAATACCAACTGACAAGATTGTGTAAGAGATCTTACATTACACAAGGCGCTGGCTAAGCTGCCATAGCAAAGCTGCAGTGGTAACAACATGGTTAGAGTTATTTTGCACTCGGTGCAGGGCAGGGCACATAGCTCTGTTCTATAAAATCATCCATAGACTTGGCTTCCAACTTCTTGCTCTACAATCCTCTATGGTGTTTCTCTCCTCATGGTCAGGGCCAGTTCACCAGGCCCATATTCTCATGCTAACCTAGGGAAAGGAGAAAGGAGGAAGTGACAGGAAAGCAGATAGATAACTTATAAAAAAAAATGTGATGCCAGTTGGCTGTGGTGGTACACACCAGTAACCCCGGCAATTGGGAAGCTGAGGCAGGAGGATCACAGTATGAAAAACTGGAGCCCAGACTCAGTAACTTAGTGAGCCCCTGTCTCAAAAATAAATAAATAAATAAATAAATATAAATAAATAAATAAATAAAAAATGGCTGGGGATGTAGCTGACTGTGAAGGCCCTGGGTTCAAGTTGCCAATAGCAGCATCCACCCCGCCACACAAATGTGATTCAAATTTGCACATATTACCTTTCCTTACATCTCACTGGGTAAATCGTTGTCACATGATCACACCAGCTTGGTTATGATGCTGGGAAACAGAGAATCTAACTGCACAGGAATGTGTTCTACTAAAATTCAGGGCTGCTGTGTTGCAAAAAGGCATATGGAGAGTCATTTGATCAACTGACTAAATTTTTTTTTTATTTAAGAGAAAAAAGACACATATAAGAAAGACAAAAAGCAAAAGAGACAAACAAACGACAACAGCAAATCCACAATAGTAACATTATAGGTTTACAAAACAAGATCAAATGGATATTAATATACCCACTCTGACTTCATTTAATTAATGATTTATAGTATATTTTTTCATACTGATTTCCAATGTTTTTAAGCTGAATTTTTTAATGATAGCATATAGTTGAGCCATATTTTTGATTATCAAAAGTGAATTCTCTGCTTTTTAATTGAAATTCATAAATCATTAATATTTAGCATTTTATTGGTATAGTTGTTCATAAATTTACTCATATTGGAATTTATCTGTCC
>RJWM01007494.1:0-51393 GCA_004363535.1 Dasyprocta punctata | reverse complement strand
TGTTATAAGTAGCACATTTTTACAATTAATGTTTCTCTAATTAGACAAGTATCCTTTAAAATGTTTTTTCATAAGTTAAAAACATTTGCCTCTTATATTTACTGTTGTCACCATTTTTCATTCCTTTTTATAGATTCATATTTCCATGTGGTATTATTTTCCTTCTATTGGAGGATTTTCCCTTAATATTTTTTTAAATTTTATTTCAAAGATAGTGAAATGCAACAAAAGATAACAGAACAATCAAAACAAAGCAGTAGAACTGGCATAGAACTTCAGACAGAGATACTATGAAAACAATAGCTACTATATTGTATCTTGCTACTTTCAGAATAGTTGACCATTCCATTAGGCATAGCAAAAACAAACCAAAAACAAAACACAATAAAACCAATAAAAACAGGATATGAAATGGAAAAAAAAAAGGAAACAAAAAATAAAATTAAGCAAACAAATGACAATAATATTGGGGCTCAAAGACAAGACAGAGGACAATCCCACCTATTTGCCACACTAGAAAATGTCATCTACCCAAGAAATGTTGAGACTGTGGGCACCAGGCCTGCAAAACAATCCAGCAATACAAGTATTTGTAACCCAGTTGTCATGAACCCAGCAGGTCCTCTGGGCAGGCAGGATGCTGGCGGGGGGCGGGGAGGAGAGGTCCTTGATTCATAGCCCACGCGCAGGCAGGCCTATGGGACACCACTCTTTCTGTCCTCCTGGAGTCTGCACGGTCGCGCAGACTCACCAGGGAGGCAGGCTGGCTTGCTTCTGGTTGTGGCCTCTCGCCCCCAACTGACTAAAATTTGGCTAAAATTAAAAGACTGATGGTGTCAAGCAGACGGGAGTATGAGATGGTACATTCACGAACGTCTCAGGCTTGGAGACAGCGCTGGTTGCTCCTGCCTTGGATATTTACGTCTGAGAGTATTAACGACCTACGTCCAGTGAGAGACTGGTGCAAGAGCGTTCATGGGACCCTGCTTCATAACAGCCCCCAACCAGAAACAAGCCTGAGTCACCAACAGCAGAACGTTTAAATGTGCCGTATGTTGTCTGGAGGATCCATCTGGCCCATGAAAATGAACTCGTAAAGAAAATGGTTATTAAATAATATTGATTATATAATGTTCAGCTTTACAGAAACACAGTCATAAGATACGGCTTTTCATATATCCACTTTTTAAATGCAATAAGGGGCCCATGAAGTGTTTAGGGCCTGTGCAACTCATAATGCAACCCTGCAAACAAAAAAGATGAATATTAAAAACACAAGTTAAACAAACAAACAAAAAGATTCAAAAGAGTACATGTGAGTGATATATTTAAAGGAAGGTCTAGAACAGGCAAAACTGACCTCTGTGGATAACAGTCAGAAAGAGGCTGGCCCTGGGGTAGGGAGGGATTGCTGAAACAGAGGAACAAAGACACTTGTGGGGTAACAGATTTTGGGGAACCAACGAAGATTGAGCTGGGATGTCTTTTCTCTGGGACCTGCCTACCCTGAGACCAGGATATTTTATATCCTGGTTTTGGTGGTTGTACCTAGGGTATATCCAAATTTCTGAATTCCTGGAATTAAACCTTTAGAATCTGTGTATTTATTCTAGATTAATTATGCCACAGTTTTTAAAAAGGAAGAAGGGGAGAATGAACATTAGGGCATAATTACAAGCTCTGTGACAGATTTGACAGGCTTAGCCGACAAGGTTTAGTGTGGCATTTTGGTAAAAGAATCTTTGGGAACACAAATGCACGAGCCTGTGCCCTCTGACAGGCCAGTGGGGACGACGCTTTGCTTTGTATTGTCAAGGTTTTCTACTGCAAGCAACAGAATAGATCTGGTTGGCTTAAGCAGAGAAAGAATCCATTGGTAGGCTAACAGGAAGTACTCGGGATAGGCTCTGAAGGTGGGCAGAAATGAAGGGGGCAAAACACATGCAAGATCACACCCTCGGGTTACTGGGGGAAACAGGATGTTATCACCCCCACCCTTGCCCCACCTCGGGGGTCCAGCTCAGGCTTTAATACACCTCTAAAGTGTAAAACCTGTGTGGAGGCATCTGATGAGGCTGACCTGTAATATCTCTCCGGGAGCCTTTGGTCTCCGGACTGGGAGGTAGGGTCCCAAGAGGGCCAATCTCACGGCACACGTCTTGTTCGGATTCTTGCTGGTCGTGTCCATCCGGGGCTTCCAAGATCCAGGTCAGGCCCAGTGTAGAGGTTCTGTTCTAATCCACAGCGAACTACACAAGAGGTGTGGAAGCCTCACCCCTACCCACCCATTTAGAGAGAAACCAGCTATACCGGTGAGACGCGGAGAGCCGCACTACAGGGAGGGGCACAGGAGGCAGAGAGGATGACAGGCCTTGGGGACCAACCCGGAGCGCAGAAAGACCAGGAGAAAGGTGCCAAAAGGGACAGGATGATTTCTGACTTCAGAGGAGAGCGGAGGTTTGTGTGTGTGTGTGTGTGTGTGTGTGTGTGTGTGTGGTGTCATGACATCTAAGAAGGGAACATGTTTCATTTCATTCCTGTTTGGGGTGGCAGCTGGCAAGAGAAGCATTTTTGACGTGTTGAATTTGAGATGAAGACCACAAAACTGAAATTGCACTATGGGAAACCAATGAAGGTCCAGCTGGGTGGTCTTTTGGCAGGGGCCTGACTAAGCTAAGACCAGGAGCTGAGCAGGAACGTCGTGGGGAGGCCCCCGGGGACCGCGGCCCATAGGAACGGGGTGCCCCAGGAGCTTGATTCCGGCGCCGCGCCGAGCGCCCGGGCACGTGCCCGCGGTTCCTCCCGCGCGCCTCCCTGGGCGGGTCCCTTCGCCCCGCGCGCGCCCCCCTGCGGGTCCGCCCTCCCGGCGCTGCGAGGCCGCGCAGGCCGCTGTCACCCGGAAGACACGACCGGGCGGGCGCGGGTGGCCCGCAGGGGGCGGTCGAGGGGCTCGAGGGCCGCCAGATGCCGGATGCCGGGGTCCGCGGCGTTTGGCGCAGCGGCGATCGCGGTGGTGGGCGCGCTGCTCCTCTTGTGGCGGGAGGACGCGGCGCCCGGGGCTGGCCTCAGGTAACCCTGGCGGGCAGGCGGGCGCGGGGGAACCGAGTTGGGGCCCGAGCTGGGTTGTCTCGGGGGAGGGCCCCGCGCTGTGTGGCACTGGGCGCGCCGCCCCCTCCGCCCGGGCTGGGCATCTGCACCCAGGGGTGCGCACGGCCCCGCACCTGTACCCAGGGGAGCGCACGGCGCGGCCGCGCCCGACAGGTGACTCAGCACGTTCCCTAGGCGGCGCCTCGGAACGATAAACAGCCCTGTTCCCGAGGTAAGGACAGTGCCGTCCCTTAGCATCCAGACCTGCACCCGTCGCTGTTCTTTCCCCAGCATGACCGAGCCCCAGGCGCTGCCGAAGCTTCGGGAAGACTTCAGGATGCAAAATAAATCTGCCTTTATTCTGGGTGCCAGCGGGGCAACTGGCAAAGTGCTCTTAAAAGAAATCCTGGAACAGAACCTGTTTTCCAGAGTCACGCTCATTGGCCGGAGGAAGCTCACCTTCGAGGACGAGGCTTATAAAAACGTGGTGGGTATTTTAGCTGGGACTCAAAAATGTATCATCTGCTTTGGTTTTGATTTCGGAAAGTGAACATATTTCATACGCAGAAAACTGCGGGGCCAGTGGAAAAAGCGGAGCTGTGACTGATCTTCGAAAGGCTGTCCCAGAAGCCCGACTCGGGGCTCGTAGCCCTCTGTCTCCCTGCCCGGAGCTGCGTGAAGCAGGACCTAGGTTCAATGGGGCTGGCGAGACAGGGCAAGAAGCTCTGTTTTTAATTCACAAAAGTAGGCTTTAGAGTTTGTCCGGAAACCACGGCAGTTTTCTTGACTATGGCTTATCATAGTTTTTTTTGTTTGTTTTTGTTTTTTTGGTACCAGGGATTGAACTCATGACCTTGCACTTGCCAGGCAGGAGCTTATGCCACTGAGCTATACGTCTATGGCTTAGCTTATCTGCCTGCACACTGAAGAAGGTACTGTCTGAGAATCTGAAAGACCTTTCATGGACCGCCTTGCCCTTCCCAGCTACCCAGACTTGTGTCCCTAAAAGTAACATTACTTTCTGCCTAAGTTCACGTTCACGGGCAAGCAAGCAGTACCCCAACTTTTATCCAGTGATATCTCCTAAATACCTTTGAGTCCGAGCTTCCTGGGGATTCTGACCCCTGAACTGAATTATGCATGAATTTGCAGCAAATTGAATAATATAGTGTATTTCTGAGGCACCACTACAGAATTTGGGCAGGAAATGGGTTTTGCAGGAAGAATATTCCAAATAACAAACAGGCTTGCAAATTAAGCGTTCTTACTCCTGTAGGTGTGTGTTCACATCATTTTGCTTATGTCTTTGACCTAACAGGACTTGGTCTGTTTAAAACAGACATCTTTGCTTAGGCTTATGCAAGTGTTAGGTGGTCTTCACAGCCGTTTTTCTGGGCCTTGTGAGAGGTTCCTGGTAGTTAGAACCAGACCCTGAGATCTATGCTTTGAGAGAGCACTGGAGGTGGCACATCTTTTGTGCAAGCAGTTTGTGAAAACCTACGTTTCTTCAGCATTTTATAAGGTGCCAGGAAAGTGCTTTTGGAAGTAGCCCCGTGGTAGAGCACTAGCCCTGCATGCCTGAGGCACTCCATTCAATCTCCAGCATTACAAAAAAAGACGGTCGCTAAGGAAGCCAAGATTTTATTTGAACTCCTGGGTGATGGAATTTCTCGAACTTTTAGGTTTCATGGCAGACTTAAAAGGATAGAGGCAGGCTCTTAAATTTCAGTGTGCGTTAGCATTGCCATGAGTACTTGTTCAGAGTGTAGACTCTGGCTCAGAAGTGTTGGTGTGGGGCCCAGGAATATGCCTTTTTATCAAGTACCTCTGGGCTGACTCTGATGTATGTAGTTTATGAATTGGACTCACATTTGTATAGCTGAAAAAAAAAACCTGAGGCATAGATGATCAATAAGTTGGTTACAGTGATTTGCGTAATAAGTAGCAGAAACAAGATTGGAACCTCAGTCTTCGAGATTTTCCTGTCCCTACATTATACCTTAGTGGTTTCCTTCCTGGTAAGCTGCAGATACTTTTTTTTTTTTATAAATAAATCGTAATTGTGATACTGATTTTACAAATCTGTATCACCCCTTATCTGGTTATATGTGTGGTAGACATAGTGTTGATTTCCAATTCAGGCTGTGTTTTGGTGAGAGAAAATGAATTAATGGAATGGGTCAGTGGTCAGACCTGTCAGCAATAAGCTGTAGTTTATTCTTTAAGGATCTTCTGTGTGTTTCTTAAATAACGGGAAGTTTGTACTGTGCACCCTTGTTTAGATTCAAGAAGTGGTGGATTTTGAGAAGCTGGATGACTATGCTTCTGCATTTCAAGGTCACGATGTTGGATTTTGTTGCCTGGGCACCACCAGAGCAAAAGCTGGAGCGGTAAGGAAGAAATGCACCTTTACCCCTTTGTCCTGGCCAGTCGTAGCAGGGATTCCTTTCTTACTTACTCTTCCCCTCCATCTAGGGCGGTCCTGAAATGTAAGGAAGATTTTATAGCTTAAGATTTCATCTGCAGCCCTCACTTGGTTATACTCTGAATAGTACTGATAAATTTTTCTTTCCTCCAGGTTAACCCTAACCCTACTTCAGGCCTGAGCACTGGGTACATCATAAATATTTACACGATCTTGCCTATAGCAAATGTTACTATCACTATAATTTCCCCTGACTAAGACAGCAATATCCGCATGAATGTAACTGGCTTACTGCTGGCAGTAAGTTTGCTCTATCATTGATCATCGGTACCGTGATGGGTGTTTTAAACTTGAAGCATTCTCTCTCACTTGAGTGACTGGCTTTAAACTCTTTTCATGCCACACTTTAAACTTCTGGGATGGATCGTCGGAATAGGGAAGCACGATTCAGCCAGCCCCCGGGGTGACTCAGTCCTCAGCAGTGATTCAACCTCAGGGATGATTCAGCCTCACTGACGCAAAGCTGTTAAAAACGCACTTTCTTTCTTTTTAAATGGTGTTCTAAGTGAGTTACCCCTTCCCAGTAGTCATAGATTACTATATAGTTAAAAACCATGGTTTAAAGTGTTGATCTGGGCAAATATTAATAGATCCTATTTAATTTATACCTTGGTTGTAGTTTATTGCCCTGGCAGAATTTACTTGCTGGAGCTGAGTGTCTATTAAATGTGCAGGGCCATGACTGCCACGGGGACTTCCTGAAGGTTTTTAAACTGTCTCCGATGCATATGAATTACTAGGGCACATATGATTAGATGTACTGGTTTATACCAACGGAGCAGTTAGACTCAGTTGTGTTTCTCTGGGTGCCTTGGCAATCTCGAGGACAATCTTACTTAGCTTTCAGTTGAAATTAATTTCTCTATCTTGTGCAGTTCTGTGTGTCTGTCCTGGAGCATGGCTGGGTTTTGAGCTCTGTGCTGAGAAGTGTGGATTACAGAGATGTTTGATTCTCCTAGGAATTGGCCCATTGTCTCTTCTAGAAGGGGTCACCTTCCTGCTTCATAGTCTGTCCTGCCCCAGGGACAGTCACCATCGCTGTGCCCTCCAAAAGTACCGGAAAACTTTTGTTCTCAGACACTGCAGGCTTCGCCGTCTGGAGCGCTCTCCTGGTTTCAGCGGTGACTCAGCAGAACGAAAAACTGCATTAATCCTGGAGCAGCTGATTTGTGTGACCCAAGGCCAGTATCGTAGTGTGCTCCAGGGAGAGGCCCAAATCGCTTTGCTGCATGCACATTGTGCAGAGCTGTTTTTATCAGAGGAATTCACTTTCCAGGATATTTTTTAACATAGGTTTGGTTCTGCACTTCTCTGGCCACTCACTACCTTCTGTTCATCTTTAAGTTCTGTTTGAAATGCTACAGATAATGAATAAGTAGGGAGAAGGTTAGTAAGCCAGATAGCCTCAGAAATGAGTTAGGACTTTAGCAACTTGGAGGGTGATGGCAAAAAACAGAAAGTAAGCTAGCACTCCTTCTGGAAAAGACTTTTTTTTTAGCATGGGGATTGAATCCAAGGCTTCATGCATACTGGGCAACTGCTCTTAGCACTCAGCTATCTCCCCGACCCCTTTTTTTTTTTTTTTTTTTTTTAAAACTAATTTGAGTTGGATGCCATGTAAAATTTGGAGGTTGTGATAACTTTTGGCAGTTTACAAGAGGTAAGGACTCAGGTGGCCAGGTAAGGACACTTGTTTGGAGCGGGTGTGTGCATTCCAAGCCTATCTCCGTCTCTGCTGGAATTCTGAGGCAGTGGTGCTCTCTGGAGAAGAGTTCATCCTAGATTATCAGAGGGCTACTGAGAAGCTGGGGGTGAGCCTTGCGTGTGTCATCCAGTCCCCGTTTTATAACTAGAACACCCTGCATTTTACCTCGGCTATCTGCCTTTTCAGTCTAGAAACTTGAAGAGATTCAGAGTTTTGGTTTCAGTCTCTTTCCCTCTGATCTTGGGAGTATCAGTTTAGTAAGACTACAGAGTAGCATCGAGTGGCTTAAACAACCACTCCAGATGGTGGAGTCTAAGAGAAAGGTGTTGCTGGTGTTGTATCCTTCCAAGGGCCATGTGGGAAGGCCAGTTTAAGGGCTCTCTCCTTGACCTTTAGGTGGCCACCATCTTTCTGTGTCTTTTCACATGGTACTATTCTAGTGTGCACACATCTATGTCATGTTGTCCTGTCGTATAGGGATACCAGTGATAATGGATTAGGGGCCACCCTGCTCATCAAAGTCTCCTAACTGATTGCATCTGCCATGATCCCATTTCCAAATAAGGTTGCATGCTCAGGGACTAAGGGGCATGACTTCAACATATGCATTTTAGAGGAATACAGGCCCAACACAAGAAAGGCAGTCTACTCTACTGTCTATCGGAAGTGATGCCAGTGAAGTCTGTTAGCTACTCCAGCTGCCTAGAAAACCATTTCCCTTAGCCATAGCTGCTTAGATGCGAAACTTTCTTTTACATCCACAGGCCACAGCTGTCTAGTCAGTGCAAGGGATCCCTGACTTGGCTCCAATCCACATCTCCTGGATCAGAATTTGAGAGGCTGGAAGCTTGACATCTGTATTTTCAACCCACTCCTTGGGAGATCTGAGACAGCCTGCTCTTTTCTTGTTGCGCCTGCTTTGGGGGAAGCACTGAGCTCTCTTAGTCTTCTTCACCTGTTGGTTTTTCCAAGCACCCTAGTCCTAGATGACCTTCATCTTGCTTTAGTGAGTAACTGTGTGCTAGAGGAGGTTGAAATAACACTGAAAACCAGATGGACAGCCCGATGTGGTGGAACACGTGTGGCTCCCGCAGCCTGGGTTCCTAGATTCTGTTGAGTTGATAATATGTTAATGTGATTGATGCATCCACTGCAGCATTTATTTGGCCTCATTAGAATCCTGTGGCTTCTGATTCTGATCATATATTCTTTTAATAAAGGAATTTGCAAGCCACCCCCTAGGGGCCAAATACAGCCTGCCAGGTATTGAATGTGTAGCCTACAAATTAAGGGTGCTTTTCTATCTTAAAGTGATTAAAAACATTCAAAAGAGTAATGTCATACCAAGTAGAAACGTAAGAAATTCAAATTTATATTCTGTGTGTGGTGGTGTATACTGATATTGCCAGCTACTTGGGAGGCTGAGACAGGAGAATCACTTGAGCCCACCAGCCTGTAACAAGACCTTGCCTGAAAGAAAGAAAGAAAGAAAGAAAGAAAGAAAGAAAGAAAGAAAGAAAGAAACTCAAAGTTTGGTATCCATAAATAAAGGTTTACTAGAACACAACCATGCTTTTTACTATAATTATTACCTGAGGCTGCTTTTGTGCTATAATGGTGGAGTTGTGTAGATGTGACGGAGGCCTGCAAAGCTGGCAGTGTTTATTATCTGGTCCTTTATGGGAAAAGGTTGCCCACTCTGATCTTAACCACTGTTGTTTTAGATGACACATAGGCGGGGGCTTGCGAGTGGTGAGGTCTGAGGTGGTTCGGGGAACCCAGATCTCAGGCCCGCTTTGGAAACCGGGTAGCTGTGGGACCTTGGGCGTGTCGCTTAGCCCCTGTCAACCAGATCCTGGTAGGCACCAAGACGGGGGTGGCTGTCAAACCCCTTTGCACATGTGGATTTATTTCTTTACCTGTGAAACAGAGAGTGAAAGGTGCCCCAGATGGAAACATTTTTGGAACGTAGTGATTGTCCCAGTATTTGTTTGATTTTATTTTGCTGTTTTGGGCTCTTTCTCCATGAGCTTTCTCCCACCTCTATACATCAAATACAGAGGTGCCCTCCAGGACATAAACAGATGTGACCTCAGTTTATACCATTTGTTGTCTGTCAGTGTCTCTGTTTTCTGGTCTGATTGAGGGTTGGACTGAAAAGGGAATCAAGGAGAAAGGACCCAAAGCAGAAACAGGGCTGAGGGAGACCAGAATGACAGCTCCCTTCTCAGAGAGGATGCCTTGGACCTTCTTCAGTCACTCACCATGCTCCCTGGACCTATTGTTCATTGTGAACCGTGAAATACCTTGTCCGGATGAGTCGTTCTTAGGCCACAGTACCGTTTTTGTTTTTCAGGCCTTGGTAAAGAAGATTGGGGGAAATACGAGATATGATCCAAAACTGCAGTTTAAATTTTAAAAAGTTTATCACAGCAGGACATATTGGCATGAATCCCCTCAAAATACTCCGTTTGCTTTTGCACACACCCGTCCTGTGGTTCCTGACACTGTCTGAAGCAGGTCTGGGCATCCTCTTTCAGGAGTCTTTTTGTGGCTTCCCCAGTGTCCTGAATCGACTCAAAACATTTACCTTTGCTTCCCCCCTCCCCAAAACATTTACCTTCCATGGTCATTTTGACTTTGGAGAAGTCACATGGTAGCAGATCTGATGAATAAGGCAGATGAGGACGCACGTAATGACTAGGTGCTGCCTTTTCATTAGATGACGTTTAGCACCAGTGTTCATGAAGGCAGGATAAGGACTTTCAAAACTGCTTCAGAAAGCGGCAAGAATGACAGGATAAGTGTGTTCAAGACAAGGAGGAGCACTTTGAGGAGCGTTAATGACAATGTGTCTTTTGTTGTAATAAATTTTTAAAATTTAAACATTTGATGTGTTTTTTGATTACCCCATGTACCTAGCAGCTTTGGATATGATTAGACTTAAAATAAGAATAATTGGAGAATTTATCTCCTTCGATGTTTGTGGCACCAATGAAGATGTGCTGAATTGTAGTACTTTGTATATATTCTTTTGGGTGTTGGGAAAGGAACTTATTTCTTTTTCTAGAAGGAACTAATTGTCAGCTTAGAGTAGGACACACTGATCGGTTAAAGAATTGCGAAGACAGGCGAATTGCAGACACTAAGCCCAAAGATGGGCTTAGTGCTCTCAGAAGAGATGGCTGTTTCTTTTCTTGCCATATGGTTTGGGAAATTAAGTATAGTTTTTCCAAAAATTGTGCTTCTGGGGTATAATTGTTTTTCTATTGTTTTTTTTAATTTGAGCTTTCGGAGAAGAAAGGGAATTAATGAGATTGTAAAGGCAGCTCCTCCCTCCACGAGTAGACTGCCCCTTACTCCAGAGAGGACCGGGATGTGTGGCTATCTCTCTCAGCCGTCTTCAGCACCCAGCTCAGTTTGATTTCTAAGTCCTTGAAAACCGTTGACCCTTTTGCTTTTGAGTTTCCATTCACCAGCCAAAAGGCCACGCATCAGGGCGAGGGAAGTGAAACTTAAAATTTAGCAGGCTTGGAAAAATGCGTTTTTATAATCAGCTTGGGAGCTCAGAGGATTTGTGGAATCGTTTTGGATTAACAGCCATTGATTGCTAATAAAACAGTATTTAGCTTTGTGCAGAGAACGCCAGCGGAGAAAGGTGTGGGCACCTTGTCAGCGGGGCTCATTGAGCGGGGATGATGGGCTGAGGCTGGGGGTCTCCCCAGCGGCGTGGGTGCTCGTCCTTCAAGGGCGCTTGTCAGTCGCCAGCGAGGCCGGTGAAAGGAAGGACGCCAGAGTCTGATGGCTGGGGTGGTATTGATGTGCCTTCGATGACTAATCAGATTGAAAGAGCCCCATGGTATTTATGTCACTTTAATTTTCATCAAACAATTGGAGACGACAGCACTCTATTAAGGAGAGGTTGATCCAGAACTAAAGCCAAATAAATTAGGGTCTCAGTTTAATCAAATTATCCCTCTTCTGGCCCTGGATTAAGTCAGAGAGACAGCGTCGGTCTGGAGGCTTGGGATTGGCTGAGTGTTTCCCCTGATTTTTAAAGTTGATGAAAAGAAAAGCGCTTTAACAGAGACAACTATAATAATCCTTCCAAGGAATCGTGCAAAGACAACAAAACTCACAAAATTTATTTCTGCAGTCTACTACACTATTTTATTGTGAATAACAGGCCAGTTATTAAAATTGAAGTTCTATTAAATTGAAATGAGACAAAGAAATAGACATGGTGGAGAAATTCAGTTGGAATTTTTTGTGTAGTTTTGGGTTTTTCTTGGCATGCTTTCGGAACATTAAAAAATCTCCATTTGGGGAAAAGAAAGGCTTTGATAAGAATCACCGCTCTCTGTCTCTTTCTCTTTCCCAGGATATGTTAAGTATTAAAATAGGTTTGTTTCACACAAGATGAATTTGAAACAGTGTAGGACAGGTCAGCAAGTCAGTTGTTGAGAATGGAGCATCAGTGTGTAGGACAGAAAAGAAAACGGTGATGATTCACAGGGAAGGAGATGAATTTTTACTACCTAAAGTGGGGCAGAAAGAATACCACCACCCTGCAGGTCATGGGTATAGTTAGCAACATACTTGTGAGTGATGAGAAAGGAGAATGAGGGAGGCCTCTAGAGTAATTATAATGTTGTATTTTTCAATCTGGGAGTTGCTTGCAGGGGAGGTAAGTGTGAAAACTCACCGAGCTCTCTGCATACAATATATTTTCTGCTGTCACAGATTCCAATACAAAGTTTTAGAAGTTTGCTTGGGTCTGTTATTTAAAAATTGAATTGTGTATTAGTTTCTTATTGTTGCTGTAACCAGTAACCTCAGATTTGGTGGTTTGAAACAGCATGAGTTTCTTTTCTTACAGTTCTGTAGGCTCTAGTTTGAGGTGAATTTTCTTGGGATGAATTCAAGGTGGCGGCAGGGTGAGCTCCTTCCTGGAGGCTCAGGAGTCATTTCCTTACATTTTCCAGCTCCTCCAGGCTGCCTGCTGCCCTTGGTTCATGGTCATGTCCCTCCACGTCCAGGGCCAGCGGTTTGAGGTTGCACCCTTTTCACGTCGCCTGCCTCTAACCTCTGCCGCTTCTGTTGTCTGAGCAGCCTTGGGAGGGCGTCGAGCCCAATGGGATAATGTAAAGAATCTTCCCATTTTAAAGTCAGCTAATCTGCACCCTTAGTGGCATCTGCAACATTAGCACTCCTGAGCCATGTCACCCATCGTGTTCCCAGGTAGGGGACTGGGACATGGAAATCTTTGAGAGGCCATTCTTCTGTCTACCAGCATTACAGGTGTGCCTTCCGTCAGCTGGAGAGGGTGTGGGACAGAAAGGCCATGACTGCAGGGGAAAGAGCACGGCTCGGAGAGCCAAGGATCTGCACTCTGCTCTGCGCTCTCTCACCTCCTAGCCGGCACTCACGGGACCCTGGGGCCTTGTCCCCTTGGACGCGGTAGTTCCTAAGGTCCCTTCTAACAGTCCGTCAAAGAAACAAGCCACCTTGCCGAAGAAGACATTTAGAACTAACACCTGTGACAGGGAATTTTTAATTTAAAAGTCTTTGGCACAGGAATCTAATCTTTAGGTTTGCCATTTTGCTCCTACAAGACCTCATTAGATAAATGGGGACAATCAGTCTTAGGGAATGACACCTTTTCTTCACTGCCTTGAGTTTGGGGGTGCCAGAATTGATGATGGTCCCAAGAATCTGTGGAGAAGCACACATGCCCTCCAGTTTTGTTATTTACATCATCTTCTCCTCTACTCATCTCCATTTGTGTAGTATTTTTTTTGTTTGTTTTTGTTTTGTTTTTTGGAATCAGTAATTAAACTGAGGACCTGAGCTGCTAAGCTGTATCCCTCAGCAGTTTTTTGTTTTTCTAACTGGATTCGCCTTTTCTCTGCTTTTTTTTCAGACTTTTATTCATTGATTCAAATATGTTTGACTATGTGCTAGGCACGCGCTGATGCTGTGATGTGAATTCAGAAAGACCCAGCCACTGTCCTCACTATACCGAGTCTAGATCAGGGCTCTCCAAATATATATATCATTTTAAATTATGTACCTCTTAGCAAAAGAAAGAGAGAGAGACACAGAGAGAGAGAGAGAGAGAGAGAGAGAGAGAGAGAGAGAATGAATACATTTCTTCCTAATCCCTAAGGCATGGTGCAAAGCATATACAGACATTGGAAACTAACCTGCTCTCATAGTGCCTGGGGAGTGTCCTCAGTCGCATTCTGAAATCCCACCTCTTAGAGTTGACACAGTAAAAGAAAAGAAAGCAAAGAACTGTAGGGTCATCAGGTTATTAAAAGACAAATGTGTGACTACAGGCAGTTTCCAGCCTCATCTTAGTGTTCCCTTTGCTCCTCATGGATTTGTTCGGTGTCTGTGCTTCAATGTCATGTCATTGTTTTCTCAGTGTGCTCTGGCCTTGCTGCTGAGGCTGGAGGTTTGTCTGGAGGACCACGCTTGGAGCCTTTTCCAGGGCCTAACCCTGACTCTCCTAGCTTGCTTGGACACATTTTATTTAGCTCTCCTTTCTCCCAGACCTCCCAGCCTGCTGCCCCAACTAAGCAGTGATCTTTAAAATGAATCTGTGGCCTCTGGGAGGTAACTCACATCCTTTGTGCCCACAGGAAGGAGTTGTTCGTGTTGACCGAGATTATGTGCTGAAGTCTGCAGAGCTGGCAAAAGCTGGAGGTTGCAAGCATTTCAACTTGCTGTCCAGTCACGGAGCTGATAAGTCAAGCATGTTTTTGTATTTACAAGTTAAGGTTTGTGCACATTTCTATCTTTAATATGCTTTGGGCTAATGGACAGTACTGAATAATACAAAATACTGCCTAGTATTTAAAAAGCATTAAATGCATTTAACTATGCATTTTTCATAGCTACAGGGGTTATTTTTGCAGGAATATATTCAGGAAGCAGGAGTGATTTGAAAGATAATTTGCAGTGTCTTCCCTCTTTTGTGTGTGTGTGTGTGTGTGTGTGTGTGTGTAGAGGGTACTAGGGAACTGAATCCGGGGCCTCTGCATGCTAGCAAAGTGCTCTACTACTGAGCTACAGCCCTTGCCATTTTTACTATTTTGAGACAGAGTATTGCTGGTTGCCCAGGCTGCCCTTAAATTTGAGATCATTCTACCTCAGCCTCCCAAGTAGCTGGGATTGTAGGCATACACCACCACGCCCAACTTCTTCCCTGCTGTTAATTACGCAAGAATCTGTACAGTGAGCTATGACAGCTCTGGCCTTGAACGTCAAGGTGGCATTTTAGACATGGAGGCTCTGATTCCTAGAGTACACTTTCCCCTCAGTTTCTCTACTGGCTGAGAAGAAGGAGCTTATGCTTCTTGGGAGATTTGGTGACATTTAGCCTGAAGCAGTGTGCTAATTATAAGCGCAACTTTTCATAAAAGATTTGTGTTTTATTTTTTTAAAAAATTTCATGCACATTCACACACATTCTATATGTTTTGTCTTCTCATTATGATACATATCCCTGTTTATTTTAATAAAAAAATAGTTGTTTTCATTTCCTAACTTTGAAGTAAAATTGGTGCTACAGAAGATGGGCCATGGCTCTATGTTCCCATGTACCCCACATGCCCACAGTTTAGGAAGCAGGGTGTACAGGTTGTTTGGCCAAACTCTGTTTCCACTGTGGATTTCTTTTACAGAAGTTCACCTGGCTTCTGCTTAAATACCTGCAGCAGGAGGGAGTTTGCTATGTTGTTAGCCAGCTACTCATCAAAAAGTCCTCATCTTGGTCAGATCCACTGGACCAAAGCCTTCGCTCTGAGCTGAAATCAGTTGCTTTATAAAATACCAGTAGTTATCATCTCTACATTTTAAAAGCAAAAACATGTCCAGTCCTACTTTTGCGTGTATAGTTTTTAAGATATTTTATGGTAGTTTCCTAAACTGTATTTTTTCCAGACATAACACCTGCAAGTGGTTGCACTCTACTCTTGGTTCTTATTTCTAGCCTTTTCTTCACCTTGAAGTTATCTGGAATTGCACTGGCCTGCTTTTCACTATCTAAACACAATGCTGTTTTTCTAAAAAGAGACACAAGATCGGTCCCAATTTAGTAAACATCTTTATCATTGTTTTTGCTCATGATCAGCTTGTGGTAATGTACATTTCCAGATCTTTTTCACATGGCTTACAGTTCTATCCTAAAATAGTATTTGAAGGCACATGAAGGTCAGTGAGCCACCAGTGAGGATAAGTCAAAAATGAGGGTTTTAACTTACTAGAGTGTCTTTAGAACAAACCTTAAAAGAAAAAAAAAAAACTTTTTCAGAATACACATGTAGTTTCTGAAAAACAATATCAAATAGCACATTTTGCTCTTATTGGCAAGATAGATATTTATACCGTTTAGGACTGAAAATATTATGAATATTTCCTCACCTTTAAAGATGAAGGAATTACTGCTACTGACTGGTAGGGTTATAATAATGGTTCAGTGTGATAAAAATAGCTAATGCTAATTGTGCTATTTCAAAGCTAATTTCAAACACTGATTGAGCAGTATTCAAAGGGCTCTTATGTGCATTTGTATGGAAACTGAATTCCAGGCAGGTAAGGGACAGGGCTGGAACTCGCACTCAGGCAGTCTGATTTCAGGACCTGTGCTGCTAAGCATTATATAATGAGTACCTTTTGTCATTAACATGTGAGAAAGACCCAGCATAATGCCTGAGCCATGGCAGAGCCTCACAAATAGCTGTAGTAATAAAACAGAAAAACAATTCTTCCTTCACAGAAGTTGATTGGTATTACCTACAGCATGACATTGTAAGTGAGATTAGTTAAAAGGGCAGAAATGACAACCAAATTGTCCATCCCAGAGTGATCCTGAACAATATAGTTGCATCTAGAATTTAGGAATATGATCTATCCTGAATAACCTTTGTCCTAGTCACTTTTCTCTCACTGGTCAGACAAAATACCCAACACCCAAAGTGAAAGGAGGAAAGGTTTATTTAGCTTACAGTTTGTGGAGGTTTCAGTCCGTAACCAGCTGTCTCCAAGTCAAGGTGTCATGGCAGAGGGGCAGCCATTTTTGTTGGCAGAAGATTCCAAAAGCAACAAGAGCAAAAGGGGAGAAGCAAACCTCTTTTCCTCCCTTACATTGTATGCAGTTTACCTGTCCTAGGGCTGGTGTAGCACTCACACCCCCAATCCCAGTACTAGACAATGAGCCAATCATAAACTCTAGATTCAACCACCTCCAAAAAGCCCTCCCCTATGACTGCATGAGGCTTTGGTAGGGGGCATCCAGCCACAAACCATAACAACCTTTCAAATACTGTATAACATTTCTCGTGTTTATTCTTCACGTCCTCAACCTTCTTGTGTCTCCACCCGGTTGGAGAAACTCCTCTGTTCTCTAGGAGCACTTACTCCTTGAGAGCAGCTCAACTGCATGCATTTCGGAGGCCTGACTAGTCACCTTCCTGGGCACTGGTGCCGTGGGGAGAACTGTGGGATGCGGAGCCCACAGCACATTTCACCACCCGGGATGATGCTTGACCTTAAGGATCATCCCGGGTGATTTGCTTGTCTAGGGGAATCCCCAAGGACACCCTCCAGTTTGCTTATTCGCCAGAAAGTCTCACAGGTTGTAGCAGAGAGTCACACCTGCAGCTATGAGAAATTACAATGAAAGGAAATCAGCAAAGGGAACAGATGTAAAGGGTGAAAGCCAGAAGGAAGTAGGGGAAGGTTTCTAAGAGGCCTCTCCCAGGTGGCCCCACAGGCTGCACTGAATTTCCCCATCCTGGGTGCTGGTGCTGTGTGCCAGAGTTCACCTGAGCCCAGCATGGCAGCGTTTTTATGGGAGTCATCACCCAGGCAAGACTAGGCTCCCCAGAACTACAGATCATTAGAAGAAAAGCGGGTATTCAGACTAGACCACATTGTTTTAATAAATAGTTTAGGGGCAGTGGCTGACCTTAGACATGTAGGGAATAGCAGGTTCCCAGGTACAAGCTAAGGGCCAGCCTTAGAAGCTCACCTTTCTAAGGATAGCAATCTCAGGCCTGCTCTGTTTACATTTTTTTTAAGCAGGCATATGCTAATAAAACATGTGCTCATGTTAAAAAGCTAACTGAGGAGCAAATGTTAATATAAGCACTTGTATGTGAATGTTCATGGCCGCATTATTCATCACAGCCAGCGCGAGAGAACCAAGATGACCTCAGCTGAAGGGCAGATGAATAAACCATGGCACACCGATACAATGGAATGGTACTCAGCTGTAAAAGGAATGTCCCTGTGCTCACTTCAGCAGCACAGATCCAAAAAGGGACATCCAGTAACCAAAACTACAGAGGTAGAAAGTAGACCGGTAGTAGGGTAGGGTGTGGGGAGAGATGATGAGGCAGGATTGTGAATGGTGTGGGATTTCTTCGATTTCAAACTTAGATTTTAACACTTGGATTGTGATAAAGGTTGCATTGTGTATATGCTAAAAACTAAAGGTTAAGTAAATGAAAATGATGTTTTAAATATCTAAGATTATATGATATGACAGTGGGAACTGACTGATACAGACAGGTGCCAAAGGAGGAGGGCCTCATGTGAATGAAGCTTACTTCATTGCGGCCAGCGCGCCTCCGGCATTTCAGTTAAGAGTTGCCTGCATGGAAATGAGTGGTTTGCTTAACAAATTCAAAGCATCATCTATGTGTAATCTTGTCTTTTGAAATTCAGGGCAGGGAGCTGTTACAAAATGAGGACTGCAGGTGTCTTCTGTGGGTTTTCTTGCCCTAGAACGACCTGTAAACCCTCCCAACCCCCAGAAAACTTAACATCTGCCAACTTGCAGCATTGATTCTGGATTAAAGTGAAAATGCTCTAGTGGGTTAAAACAGCCCATCATTTACCTCTCTGGATTTGTTTTAATGTCAGTAAAATGAGAAATGATCGGGCTGCCATTAATTCAGTAGAAGGCTTTTAATTAACTCTTTTATATGTCAGGATTATACATTCTTTTCATTAATCCTCCATGCTCTTTGGAATCTAAAGTTCTAGGTAAGGATGTTTATGAGTCCTGAGACCTGCAGAAGCATATTATCTTCAGAACTCCCAGTTTCTCTCTCTTAAACTTTACTTAACTGAGTTGGTTGGTCTTTACTACTAAAAATGCGTTTCGTCTTCACAGGGAGAAGCAGAAGCCAGGGTTGAAGAATTAAAATTTGATCGTTACTCTGTATTTAGGCCTGGGTAAGTATTCATGCTGCCTGAGTGTGTAGCACTGTTGGGTCAATTCTAGAAGTCAGTTTCTCATCTAGAGGGGCTGCTACCTAAGAGGTCCAGGGTAGGAAAGAAGACAGCTTTCTTCCTGGCTGGCAGCACACAGCTTTCTCATTGTGTCCCCTTATGGCTGGGCAAATATCTTTTTCCTCTTCCTATAAGGACACCAGACCTACTGGAGTAGTCTTATCTCATCCTCAAGACCTCATTTAACCCTGCTTCTGTCCCCTAAGGCCATCTCCAAATAGTCACATTGTGTGTTAGGATTTCAGCATACAAATCTCATCCTGAGGGGACACAGTTCAGTGTAACACCCACTATGATCTGAAGGCAATTTACTGACTCTTCTTTGCTTTTCTTTTTCTCCTTAGAATTCTGTTATGTGACAGGCAAGAATTTCGCCCAGGAGAATGGCTGGCTAGGAAATTCTTTGGGACCTTACCAGGCTCTTGGGCCAGTGTCCTCTGTGTGTCTGTGGAGACTGTGGTGAGAGCAATGCTGAACAACATGGTGAGCCCAGGCAGCGAGCAGATGGAAGTGCTGGAAAACAAGGCCATACACGCCCTGGGAAAAGCCGACGGCTCTCTCAAGCCCTGACCATGCTGGAGAAATGCTGCTGCCTGTAAATCTCAACACTCATCACCAAATCTGTCAATTCAGGGTCTGAGAAAATGTTTGTGTACTTTAGCTTTGTTGTTTCACTGTTCTTATCCCCAGCGATCTAAGAAACGGATGTGCTCTGTAGCACAGGTTTAGAGCCTAGTGGTAACATAGGTCACCCAGGGAGCTTTTGGAAAATAAGAGATTTGTTGTCCCTATTGCAAACCTTCTGGGTCAGAATTTCGGGGTTGTGGGCATGGGAATCTGTAGTTCTACTTTGTTTAAAATTCCCTTCATTGGGAGCCAGCTTGCAAATGGTTGTTTGCAGAGTCACCATGGCAGCCTAAACATTATGTACCATGTGGATGAGCGCTGTTCTAAGGTTGCTGACATCACAGCCCTTGAGTTACACAAATGCTCACTAATGGTGTGTGTGGGAGACAACTTGAGCATGTCCCTTTGACACAGAACAATTGCTGCAACTTTGACTACTTGAGACTTATTTCCTCATGTTGATATATACAGAGCTGATTATGGTATTTCCTTCTCTCTTCAATTGGCTCTAAGCATTGCAAATAAGGCTAGCCAGGTACTGGTATGTAATCTCTAAAGCCATTACAGTGTCCTGTTTCCTCCCACAGCGGGATGGCAGAGCCAATGAGTTCCAGGAATGTCAACTGGGTATGAGCCTCCAGAAAGAGGCTATGAGTCCCCAGGGCATAAAGTTTGCATATAAGAAACCGAAGCAGCAGCCTCCTAGAACAATTCAGGTGCTATCTTGATTGGGTTAGGCAAATTGATCCCTCTCCATATCCTTCTCTCTGCATTTTGCAGAGATACCTTTCTCACTACCTTGCCAGCCAGCTCATTACTCAGGTAGTTCCCACCATCCTCACTGTCGCTCATTCTCAAGCCACCCCCTTGCTTCACAAGATAATAAATTCTGGGAGAGGCCTAGGATCAAGGCCTTTTTCCACACATCCTCACGAGGATTGGACTCAGGACCCCTTAATCTTGAATGTCTCAAGAGTTTTTACTCTCATTGTGGGTTGCACTGGAGGTGGTAGATTGGGATTAACTTACTGGGATTCCAATAATGTCTCAGTGGAATTATAAATATAACTTCTTGGATTGTGAGGAAGACTAGAGAAAGGATTACAGTACTTGGATTACCGTACTTAGTATTTGGGATTACGATAGGTGCGTGCCTGAGTAAGTGAACATGGTGCCTTTACTGGTTCTTTAGAGTGTACTATAAAAATATACAGCCAGGGTAACATAATTGATGGGGTGAAATCAATAGAGGAATAAAAACAAGTGGACAAATCCTGGATGCAGCGTAGATTATTCAAAAATGCCCAAGTATTGGTGCAGCATTTTGACCACAGGATAATATAGCAGCTAGTAGTTGATAGATTCTGCTAGCCTGGGGCTTAGCTATCTGTAACATGACATTTGCCCAACTTGGTACTAGACCTAGGGAAACAACTTATCTCTCCAAGAGCATTTTGCCCATCTCCCAAGCTCCTCCCCCAGCCAAAACTAATAAAGGTAACTACACTTCTTTGTTCTTGTTGAGAGCTTCTACACCCCCTGGTCCCTAAAGCTCTCCCATGCCCTCCACATTAAAGGCCTCCTCATCTCTCTCGCTCTCATTTTTTTCTGTGCCACGTCAGACTGAGTGCCCCAAAATACTCAATCAGTAGTTATCAAGTACTTGCTATGTTCATCTTTCCATTGTCTATACTTTAATCCTACAGTCTTTATAGAGAGATATTGTCATTCCCATATCTTTTATCCTTTTAAAATTTAAAAAATTTTGTATTTTAGATGGCAAAACTGAGACTCACTGTGGCTAGGTACGTTTACTGAGAGTCCAGAGCTAAAGACGTGAAGCTAAGAAGTGGCAGTCAGGATTTTAACCCAGCTCAGCCTACTCACATACAATAGTTTGTATTTTTATTCACCCAGCAAGAGCACCCTGTATCTTTTATATCTCCAGGTAACCATTAGTATATGCTGTGGGTGAATACAATGCAAATATTTGGGTTTTTCCATTGGTCTGGAATCCTACAAAATATTCAGTCAGTAAGATTCTAAGGGCTGCACTTTTAAAACTAACAAGGGAAGGGAAGAGGCACATGGAAGGGCTAAAGCCAAGAGGAGCATTTTCTTGCTTATAAACATTTAACAAGACCCCTTCCCTGTTCTGTTCTGGTCTCAATAGTGAAGGGCTGCCAGAGAAGGGTCTGCGTTCAGAGAGAGAAGCAGATGTGAACTTCAAGGAAAAAGATTTTGGCCATCACCCCTCCAGCCTGGGGGTTCACTCTTTACTGTTGGCATTGAATGATTGGGTGTTACTGAGGGCTTCGGCAGGCTTCCCAAGTGTTACAGACAGAAATGGGCCTTGCTGGATAGAGAGGGGTTATGTTACAAATATGAAAAGTTGGATGAGCCCCTGTAACTGCAAGTCTTTAACTCCTTCAGCAGATGCTCACTCAGAGCCAGTCTCACCCAAGGGTGCCAGCAGATATTCTGGCAGAGGTCTTACAAGCCCCAACTACTGTTGGATGTGTCTGTGCTCTAGGAGCTTACGGGTAAGGAAGAGAACATTCAGAACAGCTGTGCAATAGTGTAAAGTGTCATCTTCATTTAGCACATTTATCTCCTAGGCCAAGCTATATACAATGTGCCAGAGAAATTAAAGTCACGGTCCTTTTCAAACAGTGTAAGACAAGAAAAGAATAGGAAGAAAGAAGAAAGAAGAAGCAAGCAAACAAATGGTAGATGGTAGGAAAGCAACTCCTGGAATATCAGGGGAACCTATTTTGGAAATGGTAGTGAGGAAGGAGGACCTACCATTTGTGCAGCATTGTGATTAGCAGTAAGTAAAAGGCTGAGATCTGGTCCTGGGTGAAGGGCTGAGTTGGGCTACAATGTTAGGATCATGCAGGGCCTAGCAGGCCATGGTCTTCAACCTAACCATGTGCAGTGTGAGCCTCTTTGACTGGAGCCTGAAAGGTCACCTACTGAGATGACCGCCCCATTCCACAAATACTACAAATGGAAGAAAAGAGGTGGCATGGGGATGTGTATGTTCTTACACATCAGCCAGATGTTTCTAAACAGATCTGATAGCATTATCCCCTTGCAAAAAGCGGTTCACTTGTTTCCCATTGTTTAGGATAAAGTTAGTGCTTTTTGCGGGGAAGGGTCCAGAAATCAAACTCAGGACCTTATGCTTGCCAGGCAGACGCTTGTGCCGTTGACTATATCCCTGGCCCTGCACTTTTTTCTAACGCATTAATTTTTCCCTTTTTGGTACTGGGGACTGAAGTCAGGTCTCAGCTACCTCCTCAGTTTCTCACTTTCTGAAACAGGTTCGCTAAATGAGGCCTCCTCCCTCGGCCTCCCAGAATGCTGGGATTCCGGGCCTGCACAAGCACGCCCGGTTTATAAACTCACTTTATCCTTACTATAGCCCTCGATCAGTGCATTCATAATCCCCGTTTCATCGAAGAGGAAGCTGAGGCAAAGAGCAGGTAACCTGCTCAAGATCACAGTTAGTAAGCAACTTTCGAAGGGTCCTAAAGTCACACGTAGGCTGGCTCACTTCACCGCTTTAAAAATGAAAACCCTCCCTGGCCTCCAGTGCCCTCTCTGGCGGCCCCAGCAGGAGCGCGAACCCGGGCCCAGCCCGCGCCGCCTCTCCGCCGCCCGAGGGCCCTAGCGCTTGGCCCAGGGCCTCCGGACGCTCAAAGGACCCCATGCAGACAGCACCAGCGCGGCGGCGTGTCTCCGGTGCTGGGCTCAGGGATGCGGACCAGCACTTCCGGTCAAGGAGCGAAGCGGCTCCAGCAGACAAAGACAAACTTAAGCGCCGGGCGCTACACCTCCACTGCAGCACTTGGCGCAAACGCACTGCGTCAACGTCGCGAGGGGAGGGGGCGGGCCCGAGCTCTTGACCCGCTCATTTACCGCACGCAGCGCCGCGGCCTCAAGACCGGCCCTTGCCCCGCCCTCCTGTCTCATGTGACCACGTGACCAGCACGGGCGTTTCAAAACCAGGCTCTCGCCCCGCCCACCCATCTCCCGTCAACGGCGCGCCGCCTTAACGGCGTGGCTCTCGCCCCGCCCACTCACTGCACGTGACCTCCACGGCGGTCTCCAGGCCGGAAGCGCTCGGGTCGGCGCGCGCTCTCGCGTCTCCTGGAGCCATCGGGTATCCCGGCGCCCTGCCGCGTGCCCGCGCTCGCGCTCGTCCCCGGGGTCCCGGGCCGGAGCTAGGCGGCGGCCGCGAGCGCGCGCGCGCTGTCAGCCAGTCCCCGCCCTCGCCGCGCAGCTCCCGGGCTCCACCGCCATGTGCTCCTTAGCACCGGGCGCCGTCGGTGGGTACCTGGCCCCGGGCACCAGCGAGCCTCGCCGCAAATTGCGATGGGCGGGTCAGGAGAAGGCCCCCTCCGGGCTGGGGCCGGGGCCGGGAGGGACAGCGGGGCTTCCTGGGGCGCGAGGCGGGCGGCGCTGATGTCCTGCTTGTACTAGGTGGCCGGGCCGCCGCGGGGGAGGACGACGACCTGCCGGAGCTGTCGGACAGCGGGGACGAGGCCGCCTGGGAGGATGAGGAGGAGGCCGAGCCGCCCCACGACCACGAGCGGCGGCAGACCCCCTGCCTGTTCTGCGACAGGTTCGTCGCCGGGGCGGCGTGGCCCGCCCGGAGCCGCAGGGGCGCGACCCGCGCGGTGCGGAGGGAGGAGCGAGCGCTGGCGCCCGGGTCGGACGACGCCTTGGACGGGCTCAGCCCTCTGCAGTGAGACCGTGTCGGATCGGAACTGCGGCCTCCGAGTCAGATGCGCGCCCTTGTCTGCTGAGATATTTTTAAAAACACACAAAAGTGGACAGTGAACTGTGCCCCTCAATCCTTCTAAATCAGGATGGGGTCTAGGAGTCGTTTTTGTGTTTCATTTTTTGTTTTTGAAACAGGGACTCGCTGTGTTTTCTAGACTAGCCTTAGACTCACTATGTAGCCTGGACTGGCCTCGAACTCTGGGCAGTCCTCCTGTCTCAGCTTCCCGAGTGCCTTTGACATTATGTCCGGCAATAAAAACACAATCCGGGGTGATTCTAATGGTGTTTGAGTACAAGCTTGGGAATTACACTAATCACGATAATCTCTAGGGACCCTTCCGTTTCTCACCATTACTATTGTAATTCTTTGAGCAGTAGAGCTGCTCAGGTATGACATTTCCATTTGAGTCGTTTATATAGGCTTAGTTCCTCTGCCTTAAATTAGGGCGTCCCCACTAGTCAGGAAGGAATTGATGCTTTTTCTTACTTTGGGGAAAAGAAGGCAGTAGCTTGCACAAGGTCACATAAGTGTGGTTATTATTCACAAACACATTCTTTGCACTTAAAATTCTGCCATTTTTAGTCTTAAGAAAGCAGGACTTTGCCCTAGGCGAGTGGGCATGTAAGACACCTAATTGACTTGGCCACTGTTATTTTAATGAACATTGTCCGCTGTGCCCGTTATTGATTGGGTGTGGCATTGATGGGTGATATGTCAGTGTTCTCCTGTGTGACCTCATTGAGTGGAGAGAATGTCTGCAGAGTCCTTATCCTAAAGTAGTATCTACTGGAGCCTTCTGATAGGTTCCGTAGGTATGCAAATAACTACCTTGGTAAACATTTGAAAACAACTGCCTATGTGCTTGGCATATAGAAGAGGTATGTGGCATCTCTACCAGTGTTCTTATCTTAGGTGTCCTTCAGTTTTGCACCCGCATAATAAAGAAGCTGTGGCCTCCCAGTGCTTGTAAGGGCAAGTACTGTGGGAACACTGCAAGATCACCTTGGAAATACTGTGCTTTGGGAATGTGCCAGCTGCAAAATGATGTTCTAGCCTTTATTTCTAAAAGCTGTTTGAGTTGTGCCACTTGAAGGCCTCTGAAAAAAGAGTTGACACTGGGGAAGGAAAGAATCTACAGGAGGAGTTTTCATGACTTGAGATACACAAAATCTGTCAAAGGGCGCTCTTGTTCTTAAAAACCTTTTGATAAATTCAGTGCTATTTAAAGGGTAGTTAATTCAAGCGTTAACTATGAATTGAAAATAGAAATTCTCACTAGAAGTATTAGGTTTTGGTCTTTCATCTACATGTACGTCTTTTGCTTAATCGGAAATAAAACTGAGTAAAAAAAGTGATTTAACATGAAGTTAATATCTAGACTTAAGGGCCGGTTCCATGAAGCTGTCCTTTGATTTTTCAGGTTATTCACATCTGCTGAAGAGACATTTTCACACTGTAAGTCAGAGCATCAGTTTTATATTGATAGCATGGTCCATAAACATGGTGAGTATTTCCTAGAATAAAGATGGTTTTATTTGGGAAGTTCAGATTCAAAATTTCAGGACCTTTTTAATACAGGTGCTCTATAGTGAGACATATAGCAACAACTTCCTCTTATGGAAATGTTTTTGACAAGTGGCCTTTAAAGAAAGATTATTAAGTCATTCTTCTAGGCAAAATTCACTGTATTTAAGCTTATAATGGCCCCATAATTTAAAAAGGGGAAAAACTATCATGTAAGTGCATTTCACTCTGTTACAATTTTGGAGATCAGGTAGACATAACCTTCAGAAGAGGTGGTGGGTCCTTATAAAAATAGTGACAATCAGGTGAGAGCATAATTACACTTTGAGGTCTACAGGACTGATTTTAATAAGCTGACCGTGGAAACACACCTATAATCCTAGTACTTGGAGGTTGAGGCAGGACAATTGCCAAGAGTTTGAGGTCAGCCTAGGCTACATAGTGAGTTGAAGGCTAACCTGGAATACATAGTAAACCCTGTCTCAAAAACAAAACAAAAAAACTAAAAAAATCCTGAGTTTTATACGTTTGGTTAGAAAGTATAGAAAATGGACTGAGAAAGTTAAGGTAGTATGCAAAATATTCAGGTTGTGTTTCTATTGACTTGCATTTAAACATATGTAAAGCTTTCCACGTCTTCAAGTGGATATAGAAGTCATACTGTTCCACTAAAATTAACTAAACCTAGAATTGGCCTTTTGGTCCCTGTATTTATTAACATGTAGAACAGATATTGTTGAGGAATGGCACATAGTAGTCAAATGTTTAGGTCTCAGATAAATATGTAGTATGTTTGTAAATCTTAAATTCAAGTGCAACTACTTTGGAAATCATAAAAAACAGCTTCATTTTTTTCTCCCACTTTTAATGTATTTTAAACTGAGTTGAAATCATACTTTATAATTTTCTCCTTATCAGTGGAGTTTTTGTATACTATTGAAACGTCATTTCTCAATAATAACCAGTTTCTCATGATGAATAATGTCCAGTTTATCTCATGACAAATAATAACCAATATATTACTGCTTTCCTTTGTCTTAAATGGTGCTTCATTTCTGGAAAGATATGATACACCTCATTGTTTTTTAATTTGCATCATTTAATTTCATGGAAAAGCTAATAAACTTTGTGTATTCTGTCTTGACACAATTACTGTTTTGTTGGTACCATAAAAACTAGGGACTCACAAACTTAATCTTAAATATTAAATACTGCCAAATACTTGGTAAAATTGAGGACCTAATTTTTCAGATTTGTATAGTTCTGACAAATGAGTGAGTTCCAAAAATTAGTTTTCCATTTTTCTTTAGAAATAGAGGAAAAACACTTAAAAATTTGTTATCTATGGTTGTTTCTCAGATAAAATACTCAGAAATATCAAAATTACAATTTTTAATTCTTAAAAGATTTAAAATACAGGTTGCAGTTTAGAATTTAGAAATACTTTATTATCTAATCAGAGGAACCTTTATAGAACAAGTCACTTAAACAGAACTCATATATTAAAATAGATGAATTATGTTTTTTTCTTCCTTCAGGACTTGAATTTTATGGATACATTAAACTAATAAATTTTATTAGACTTAAGGTAAGTTGGAAGTTTACTTTATAATTTTGTTTAGAAGTACAAGAAATGCCACAGTGCCTTTCATTGCACTGATAATTTACAAGAATATGAGAAACTTTTTAAAATTTCTCGTTCATTGTGCTGTAGGAATTATGGGCATTAGGCACTAGTACAGCATAAAAGACTGCATAAATCACTACATAAATACATACGTACAGTTAAAATGGTCATTCTGACCAAGATGAAATCAGTGCTATGTATAAAAGTAATTCAATGTCAGATAAGGGGAAATACTAACAGTATTTCTATAAAATTAGAAATAATTTCTAGTGTGATTGCAAATACTTTTTTTCTTTTTCTTTTTTTCAAATACTGTTCTTTTTATGGTACTATTCAAATGAGTTGTTATTGTCACTTTCTCTGAATCTAACCAGTAGAAAACCATTAGAATGACAGGTCAATATAGTTCCCTTAAACAGAGATACAATAATTTTGTGTAATGTAGACATGATTTCTTTTTATAATTTCCCTGGTTTTTACCAGGTAGATTTGTGATTACATGCCATGAATAAACATGCAATTAATTTTACATTCAGAATCCTACAGTTGAGTATATGAATTCCATATGCAACCCAGTACCTTGGGAGAAAGAAGAGTATTTGAAGCCAGTGTTAGAAGATGACCTTTTACTTCAGTTTGGTAAGATGAACATGATGTATCTGACGTGTACCATATCTGATGTATGGCAAGATGAATGTGAAGTATTACAGAAAGATACATAAGCAGACCCCTTCTTTGTGGTTTTATTTTCCCTGTTTTCAGTTACCTACCGATCACTGCAGTCTGAAAATACTAAACGGAAAATTCCGGAAACAAACAGTTCATGAATTTTAAATGGCGTCCCCTGTCTAAGTAGTGTGGTGCAGTATTGTGGCATCCAGCTGTGTCTTGTCTGGGATGTGTCTTGTCCAGTGTGTCCACATTGTATGTGGTATCCACTCCTAAGTTAGTTAGTACCATAGCATTTTAATTAGTAGCATTTTATGATTGACTGTCACAGTATTGCAGTCCTTTTTGAATGAGACCACATTCACAAAACTTACAGTTATGCTTGTTTTATTATTAGTTATTGTTAATCTCTTACTGTGGCTGATTTATGTTTTTTTGATAGCACTGTATGTACAGGAAAAGCCTAGCATATATAGAATTCAGTACTGTCCATAGTACTAGGCATTCAGTGGGGGTCATAGAACCTACCGTCTGTGGCTAAGGAGGGACTCGCTTTGCAGTTCTCTGAAGACCTCGGTAGATAGTTGATTTTAACAGAAAAATTGATTCACTTAAAAACTGCGTTCCAGTGACCATTATCAGGGAGGAATTCAGACTTGTGAGCTTGTTTGAACATTTTGTAGTGAATATTTTGAAACACAGGGAGACCTGAGAGAACAGTTTTTAGTTATTAGACTGTGGACCTTAACTTTAAAGTTGACTGAATAAGTTTTAGCACTTCTGTCTCAAATACTCAGCGCACACAGTTGACATAACGTATCTGATTTTCAGAGATTTTGGTTTGATGTAGGACAGATTCCACTCAAATTTTCACGCGCTTACCCTCATTCACTGATCCCGCTTCCCTTATGACAAGGTCTCACTCATTTCTTGACCATGGCTTCCTTCAGTTATTTGCTCTGTGCCTTGGTTTATTCCTCATTGCATGGAAGTCTTGTGAAAATTCTCTTGGTCTCTTATACTGTATAAATCTAATCTATAAATGCAGAATTACATGTTTTTCCTTTTCTTTTGAGACAGGTTTTCACTATGTAGTCCTGTCCAGCCTTGAACTTGCAATACTCTTTCCTCGGCCTCACAAGTGCTGGGAAGACAAGTGTGAACCACCACACCTGGCTGTTCTTTTCTTATTTATACTACTTACAATTTATTGCATGCTTCTCATGTCAGTCAAGGGAGATGGAAGGTTTGCTTTCTTCAAATCAGCAGTATTGCTCTGAACCAGATATACTGTAACAGTGTAATAGTTTGACAATTTCTATTTGAGCAGTTACTTCATTACCTTTTATTTCCTAGAGAAGTATCACCCTTGAGTTGTGCAGTGTTGTGATGTGGCAGTGAGTAGCTTAATGTGAGAAGCTAAAGGTTTTATGAACTGTGTGACATAGGACAAAACACTTAAGCTTTCTGTTTTGTGTTTTTAACTATCGAATGAAGATTTAGGGCCAGATTTCTGAAATTGTTTCTGGCTCTAAAATTTGGTTCCTACCTTCCTTCCTTTTGATAACTTTTAGTTAACCCATTCTCAGAATGATCAAATTTGTCTGTTTGATAAATGACAAAGTGCCCAAAGGCTGTTCTTCCTGAGTTCCGAAATTCAAAATCCTGCATTGAACACTCAGTAGATGAAGATAGTATATTAAATGCCTAATGAGCACAAAGAAATGAAAGTCATAGTCCTTTCATTAGGAGTCCCCAGTGTAATACGTAGTTGTTTTTAAAAGTGTCCTGTCCTGTATTTTAATGTGAAGTAGAATATGATAAGTTCCATGAAAAGTAGAAAAGGTACTGCGGGAGAAGAAGTTGCTCAGATAGTCACAGATTTGAGGGTGGCATGTTGGTCACTGTGGATCAGTGTGAAATGCTTAACTCTCTAAAAGTGTATAAACTTAATTTCTTCTAGTTTTAATTTTAATTTGTAAAAGGGTAATAATGATAACCATGTTAAAAGATTATTGGAAAAATAATACAGGTTATCGTGATACCTGCCACAAGGTATGTGCTTAATAAAGAAGAATGAATTGTTATGAGTAAAGTTACAGAAGTCCTATAGGAGTTGGCATGTCCGTATGATGACTAAGATCTAGAACCTTTGAGGAGGCATATTAAAAGGAGTAACGTTTGAGCTGGGTGTGGTCTTACGTGTGTTGCCTGTCTTCTCTAGTAATCTGTGTTGCTGGCCCTTGGTGGAGAGAGATTGATTAAAAAGTTGTCATTTTCCTGGCTTCACACATTGTTACTTACCATTTCACTTTCCCCTTGATTTCAATAATTATGTATCAAGCATCTGCTAAGTGTTTGGCTTTGAGGTTACAGAGATGAAATAGAAGTTAAAGATTCTTTACTATAGAAATTAGTAAAGGAGGTGACTAAGAAAATACGAAATCAATGTAAAGTATAAGGGAGAAAAGATAACTGCGGTGGAGAAACCAGCAGACCCTACTTAGCTAAGGTTTTAAGGTAAACTTCTGTTTCTTCTGTCCTCCTGTCTGTCTCGTGCTGGAAATTGAACCCAGAGCCTCACACATGCGAGCCAAGACTACCCCTGAGCTCACCCCCAGACCCAGCAAGCTATGTACACATATACTTCTTACTCTTAAGCATCTCACTATGAAGAATATACCTGAAAGGTCGGAGGGGCACCTCCTGGCTCTGAAAATACATACACATCAAATTATTTATTATAGCATTGTGATTTCAAATATTGGACATGACCTAAATGCCCATAATAGAAGAGTGGTTGAATAAACTGTGGTACATTCACACCATGGAGAAGTACACCTCTCTTAAAAATAACAGATACTTCTGTGAACTGATGCAGAGTGATTTCCAGAACATAGTGTTAAAGAGGCAGAGACCAAAAGACTATCTGTAATACATTCTTCTTTGTGTTTACTGAATCCTTTCTCCTTTTTCAAATTCATAAGCTTAACACGTTTAATAAATGATGACCTCCATATCATTAACATCATCATTATGACTAACGCGGTAAAAAACAATGCAAAAACTTGTCAAACAGCTTGAAGAATTTTGAAAACAAAATACAAAGCAAGGATTGTAGGAGAAAGTAGAAAACATGGCATACCAGCCTTAAATAGTTTGGAAATATTTTGTTGTGCTCATTCATTTTTGTTGAATTAAATAGCGAATGGATCTCTAGGTTCATTTTTTTGTTTGTTTTTGTGGGGCAGTGGGGGGTCGGATTGGGGGTTGAATCTAGGGTCTTTGCACTGAGACTGTTTTGTGAGATAGGGTCTTGCTAAAAGTTGCCCAGGCTGGACTCGAGCTTTCCTTCTTCAGGCCTCCACCTGAGTCCCTCAAAGGGCTGGGATCCCAAGCATATACCACCGTCCCCCGCAGATCTCTAGATTTTAAATGCAGTGACTCAGTTTTCTGCCAAAGTGGAGATTAGTGACACACCACACTTTTACTGGAAAAGGAGTTCAATTTAGGCTTTAGTCTCTTAGTTGTAGTAATACTGTATTTCCTAAGCTTAGCTATTTTGTTCCAGCTCTGAAGAAGTGTCTTCAAAAGTTGTGCAGCTAAAAACTGAATAAGAAAATATTTTCTCTCAGTGCCATTCTAGGGAGAAAATATAGTTTGTTATGTTTATTAGTTTAAGTTTGATCCAAAAGTTAGACCTCTAAAGGGACCTTGGTGTTTTGTAAAACTAGCTTCCAATTGACTTCTGTTTTTTTTGTTTTTTTTCTATTTTGGGGGGTTGTGTACTGGAAATTGAACTCAGGACCTTGTGCTTGCCAGACAGGCTAAGCTGTATCCCCAGCACTTGACTTCTATTTATAGAGTTATTTCTACAGCAGGTTAATGATTGATTTATAGTGAAATTTAAATTAAAATCTTTTAATACTAAGAACTTAGATATTTAATAATATCAGTTGTAAAACATTCTTATGTAGATTCCAGTGTACCTTGCCCAGGGTGAGAAAGTTGTTGAATGCACAGAATTCTTTATATACACACTGTTCTTAAGGAATGTCTTTAGCTTTATTAAGGCGTACTTGATACATAAAAGTGGTATTCACTTAAAGTGTACAATACTGTGATTTGATATAAATTATGAAATTATTACTACAGTCAAGCAAATTAACACATTTATCACCTTATGTCTTTGCAAGTTTCAAGTATGCACTACAGCATTAACAGCAGTCACTGTACACGACATTAGATGCCCAGAACTTACCTTATAAGTAAGTGTGTACCATTCGACCAGCTTCCCTGTGTTGTTTCTGACCCTCAGCCACTGGCAGACACTATTCTACTCTGCTTCTGCGAGCTTTTTAGACTCTGCACATAGCTGAGATCGTGTATATTTACCTTACCCTTTCTGGTTTATTTCACTTAACATAATATCCTCCAGGTTCACCCATGTTGTCGCCAGTGGCAGGCTTTCCCTTGAGGAATATCTGATACCACCTGCTGTGCTACAGATAAGGGCTCAGGTGCTGGGTGGATCTTAGGTTTTGAGGATGACATGAGATGTGACATGTGCACTTGAGAACTGCTTGGTAATTAATAAGAGTATTTTCTTTTTTGTATTTGGTTCAGTATAATTAATATATATGTGTGTTTTAGGTTAGCTAACTAATGAAGAACTTAAACAAATAGCATATTTGAATTCTAAGTGAAATGATTTGGATGTTAAATATTTAATTAGAAGTACTTTCACCAGTGCTTTTCAGTTGGCCACAAAGGCTTTTTTTAGGTTATGTTCCTTATGTGCTCATTTCATTGCGAAAAAAAGATGACCTGATGATAATGTCCATTTATTTCTTTAGATGTAGAAGATCTGTATGAACCAGTGTCAGTCCCATTCTCATACCCCAATGGGCTTAGTGAAAATACTTCTGTCGTGGAGAAATTGAAGCATATGGAAGCCCGGGCGCTGTCTGCTGAAGCTGCGTTGGCCAGAGCACGTGAGGATCTGCAGAGAATGAAGTGATGTATCAGTCTTACAGCAAATTGTTTCTATTTCAGATGGCACAGCCAGTGGCATTGCAGAGTCTTAACGTAGATGTATAGTGGTAGTAGAGATTTACAGCATGGGTATAATTTGATTAATATAAAATGTACTGGTTTTACTTGTGTATACTTCATAATTACTTCTGTACTAATGATAATTGTTCTGACATATGTTGTCTTCTTGAATATTTTGTTTTCTTTTTGATGTTGTCCGCCTTTTAATTGTCCTGTTTGCTATTGGTTTCTTCATTTTACTTTTTCTATACTAGTTTTTTAAAAGTAGAAGGATTAATATTTTTATGTTTGAGGAAAATACAGTGTTGACATTTTTGTTTTCTAACAAAGTATAACACTGGTGTAGTATTAACTAGTAAACCAAATACACTGGGGGCTGGGGGGGGCAGTTTTTTCCAGTAAGTAAATTAGCATTCCACTGTTTTAATGCCTCTCAGGTTTAAGTGATCTGCATACAGATTACCTGGGGATCTTGTTAATGCAGTCTAGGTTCTGACTCCGGGGAAGAGAGTAGGGTCTGAAATGCTCTGTATTTCTAACAGGTTTGCTCAGAGCTTTCCTTTTTGGATGTGGAAGCTGCTTGTATTGTGTCCTTCATGAAAGCCAGTACAGTCAATTTTAGGTCCTCTTTTGTTTCTGAGTTTTTATGGTTGTGAGCCTAGCAACCAGCAGCAACTCTACTTTTACCCCCTTGTGTCCATGTAAAATAGAAGTTGATTTGTAGTTGTGCTTGGTAATTGTAAATTTTATTAAGTATTATAGATTAAAATAGCAAGATTTTTAATTCAGAAAAACTGAAAATATCCTAAGATAAATGTTGATTCGTAAAAATTACTAAAATTTTTGAATGTTCTCCCTCTTGAATGCCTACCTTATAATTATTATTGTGTCATGGTCAGAGAAGTTTTAGAGCTGCAGTGGGTGGTGTTAGTGTATGTAAGTTACCTATTTAGGTCTATTTTCTATTCATTTAACTCCCAACAGATAATAAAGTTTTAAAGACTATTAAGAGAATTAAAATGTACTACATCGATTCAGATGCTAAAAACGATTTTACAGCAATAGAAATACTGAATTTGAATAAAGGGAATGTACTTATTTTGTTCAGTTGAGCTATAAAGAGCTGTAGTCCGCAGCGAGCATTACTTTTGTGGTTTGCCTGAGCTGAGGGCTCCCAGCTGGGTCTGGAGATGCCATTGCTTAGTGTCCAGCAGGGGGAGCTTTGGGCTGCTGATGGTAAAAATGTGGTTTAGAAGGCTCATCATACTGCACTCTGTCTCCTCCCTTTCCTCTGGCTCAACCTCTAGCCTTTTCTTTTTTCATGGTCCAGTAAACCTGTCTCAAGGGTGTATTTCAAATTGATTACAGACAATTTGCTCAGGATTTTGTGATGAACACAGATGTCAGAACCTGCTCATCATCTACTGCCATTGCGGACCTCCAGGAGGATGAGGATGGCATTTATTTCAGCTCATACGGGCATTATGGGATACATGAAGAAATGCTAAAGGTTAGACAAGAGCACAAATGCACCAAATCCATACAAAGGAAAAGTAGAGTAGAACAGGCTTTTTTCTTAGTATGTGAGGAAACTGTGGTTTTTTTATTTTTTAGACTGCCTTTGAAATCTGTGGTACTTAGTAACTCATCTTGTAGTGATAGATTACAGAAGCACCAGAGTTGTTAAAAATTCTATTTAAGATCATCATTAATCTTCATTAGGAAGTTCTTTTTTACTTCAGATTAGAACATCGGAAAAAACAACTACTGATGATTTTAGTCTTCTCAATATCGACTGTTGTACTAAATAGGAATAACTAAATTATACGTTTTTTAAACTGAAAGAAATGATTAAGTGTGTTAGCTGTCATTACTGACTTAGTTTGGGTAAATAAGTTTTGGCATAAACTGTAAATCTGACACTTGTAATGGCATGACTTTTACACTTGAAATAATTGGTATATAGAAATATTTTCTAAGTTGATGATCAGTTACTTATATCTGGTTGGTTTTAATTTTCATAATGATAATGTCCATGTAATATAGTAATTGATTTCTAGCTGTGTGTGGTAATTATACTTATTATCAATTGTTATAGATAACATAGACTTATTAGGGCTGGGAGTTTGGCTCAGTGGCTTAAGTGCCTGTCTGGCAGGTACGAAGTTGTGGGTTTTATCCCCTGGTGCCACACACACACACACACACACACACACACAAAATTGACTTATAGTTCAGAAAAACTGATAATATCTAACATAAGATGAATGTTAGATTGTAAAAATAACCAAAATTTTTAGATGTTTATCTCTGTAAATGTCACCAGTACATTTTCTTAAAGCCAGTTAGCAAAAATTCCTTCCTAGATCGTTCCTCCAAAGTTTATTTTATCTAATGAAAGCTCTTAGACTAGGTTTTGTTGAAATAGGCATTTTAAGTAGCCAGGGATATTTAAAAATGTGTATATTTTGTTGAGTCATTTTTGCAGGTTTGTTGATTGATAGTGATTGTAACTATATGAGGTCTTTTAAAGGAATGTGATGTCATTACCAGTGACGTGTCACAGTTTGCTTTCTGTTCGTCACTTGGGAAATTGCTTAGCATTATAAATAAGATAGAGATAAATTTGGGGGGGGCGGGACAGAGTCCCACTTTATAGTGCAGGCTGGCATGAACTCGCTTATGTAGCCCAGGCTGTCCTCAAACTCATGGCAATTCTCTTGTTTCAGCCTCCCAAGTGCTGGAATTACAGGCATGCACCACCAGGCCTAGTCTAAATCTTTTTTTAAATTGACTTGAGTTTGTTTAAAAGAAATAGATTTTGTTTTCTTTGTTCAACTTAATTATATCTGAAATACTTTCTTTTAAAGGATTTAGTCTTCATTCATGTCTGTCATTTTGAATTATTCCTTGATTTGAATGTCATGAAACTTGAATACTTTTGGTATGGCATTTGTGTTGGCTTTTCATACAGGTAAATGTCACTGAGACACGCCACAGTACGGGTGTGGTCAGTACAGTCATCAAGGAAATTCATTTGCACTCTGTTCCTGACACTTTCGGCTCTGTCAGTAACTGAGGATCTTCACAGCTGACTGTATCTTTGTAGGTCTTTTGATGTCCATTTAAATTTAAGAAGTTCCAACTCAAAACCTGCAGTTTCAACTTTTTAAAGAATCACTTAAGTATTTGTTAATGTTCTTTATGCTTTAGTTTTCTTTAGCTGTTATTCAATGTCATTACCTCATGATGATTTGATTATGTGTTCAGGAAATATGGGTGAACTTGATTCAAAAGGGACTGTTTATCCATTTTATATTTTGCTAAGTTAGGCACTGTGGATGACTATGAAGTGCATCTTATATCAGTCTGTATTTCTTTCGTTTCTTACCAGGACAGTTCTTAGTACAAATAAACAGTTGAATGTTTTCCTACCATCAGTCTTACCTAGTTTTCTAAGTATTTTGGTATTGTACGGACTTATTTATGGACTTGTCTGTACATTTAGAATTGGCATTGCTTTTACAGAATGTAGTTTGGATTTTTTGTTATTTAGTCTCAGATACTTTAATAGGCTTTGGCACACATTTTGATGATAATTTTATTTATTTACTTGTTTATTTTATTTTTGGTACCGGAAATCAAACTCAGGACCTTGTGCTTGCCAGGCAGGTGCTGTGCCACTGAGCTATGTCTCTGGCCCGTTTGTTTGTTTTAAAAAGTAAAACCAAACAAAATAAAACAATAAAACCAATCAAAATAAAACAGTGAAAGTGATACAGGGCTTCAAAACAAGATAATAGGAAGTCAGCAATGACTACCATAATGCCTCTTGTTATCTTCAAAATAGGTACCCATACCATCAGATATAATAAAATCAAAACAGAACAGAATAAAACCAATCCAAACTAAACATTGAAAGCAATACAGGACTTTGAAACAAGATAATAGGAAATCAACAATGGCCACCATAACATAACTTATCTTTGAAATAGCTGCCCATACTATCAGATATAATAAAATCAAACAAAACGAAAAAGAATAGAACCAAGCCAAATAAAACAGTAAAAACGGTACAGGAAAAAAAAATAAGATAATAGAGAATTAACAATGGCTACAACCTTCAGAAAGAAATCCTCCGTAGTTGCTATATTGTATGTTGTTATCCTCTAAATAGATACTCAGACTACCGGCTTTAGGCCTGCAAAATCAGACAAATACTAAACACTACAAGTATTAAGGTGTTTTTTTTTTTAAACTTCAGTAGCTCTCATCCCAGCCTGTGTTTCTCAGGATCAGCCAATTGCAGCGGAGCGGGTGGGGGAATGGGGACACACATGCTTGGCACTTCTCGTTGTCCAGCCCACGTGGCGGCTGCCTCGCAGGAAGGAGGGGCTTCTTGTTCCTCCTCCCCGTGGCCCGTGACTGCCAGTGGCTCACGGGAAGGGGTGGGCTTCTTGTTTCTCCTCCTCGTAGCCTGTGACTGCTGCTGGCTCACAGGAAGGGTTTGGCTTCTTTTTTTGTTGATTATAATTTTAAATAAAAGTACTTTGTCATTTTATTTCTAAAGTTGGGGTAAGAATTCTTGAATTCTAGAGATGATGGGGGATAGATTACTTGAATTTTCAAAATTCCTTGTCACTATTTTTTGAAGAAGAGCTATTGACTAATATAAAGTTGCAATGCACTACTGTCTGTTACTGTTTCCAAGGGAAATGTTTACTGTGGTGTGCATATATCACAGATTATGATATTATTTATTTTTGAAGTGTTAGTGGTTTTTCTTTACTGCAGTCTCCTCATTGTATCTGCAACCATGCTTTCTGTTTACCTTCATGAACCTATAAGTTTAAAATATACTGTTGTTTTTATGTGTAGATTTATAATATGTAAATTTTCTGTTATCTTTAGCCTCATTCTGAATTTTATGGTGTTGGTAGTATAGTCCCGTGACACTTTGCACACCTTAGAATAACTGTCTTTTTTGTTTGTCTTTGGGTTTTATTTTTTGGTTTTTTGAGGCATGATTTCAGTATGTAGTCCAGACTTATCTCAGACTTGTTATGGAGGCTGGACTGGCTTTGAACTTGTGATCTTCTTGCCTCAGCCTCCTGAGTGCTGATATTACAGTCATGTACTTAAAATAGTTATTTTTCTCTTTAGTGTTAGAGCTCTAATTTGGTTCTTTGGTGTTTCTTGGTTTCAATAGGTTGGTGCAAAAGAATGCTTTGCTGTTTTGTATTAGTGTTGGCCTTTTAGAATAATTTTTTGGAAATGACTGTGAAGACTGGTTTTTTTGTTTATTGCATTTTCACATTCAGTGGATTTTTTTTTTTCTTCAAAAGATTGAAGCTCTGCTTGATATGAGGCACTGTTGGGTATAGTTCGGACTTCATTACCCCAGGGTGAGCATTTGAACGAGAACAGGTGACAGTATGGCAGGAGCCCGAATGAAGGAGCGCAGTTCAGGCGGCAGCCGTGGTGGGCTTGGGGCAGCAGTGGGGATGCTGTTGATTAAGTTGGAGCCGTGCGCGCAGGTGAGGGCAGAGCTTTCCAGTGGCTGCCCTTGTGACTGATGTTCGCCCTGTGCAGGTCCTGTTGTTTCGGCAGAAATCACTGGTGTCAGAGCAGGACGCGTAAAAGCAGTGCGAGTGCATAAAACGATATGCTTTGAAAAGGGACCATTTTAATCTTAGTTATTATAATACATTTATTTAAACATTAGAGTCTCCTAGTAATTCTTAAAGTAACTTATTAAAAGTTAAAAAGAAAGATTTAATAAGCCTGAGTTAAAATATTTTTTTGGTAAAACAATTAGAAATACTAGGAAAGTCGGCAATTAATTGTGGTTATTTCCCCCTTTTTAGGGCTAATATATAAATCAACTTGCCTTTTAATTGAAGATTTCCTTTATGTGTTTTAAAAAATAATCTCAGTATTGGCATACAGATGTTTCTGAGGTGTGTGGTTGTGTCATAGTTTATTGTAACTGCAGTTGACATCAGAGCATGCAGGTGTGCACCGTCCCGTGGTATCGTGTTTGCTTCCTACACGCATCCTGTCATGTACTTTAAATCATTTGGAGATTACTAATAATACATAATTCAGTGTAAATACTGTGTAAATAGTTGTTGTA
Source organism: Dasyprocta punctata (assembly GCA_004363535.1). Lineage (NCBI taxonomy): Eukaryota > Metazoa > Chordata > Mammalia > Rodentia > Dasyproctidae > Dasyprocta > Dasyprocta punctata. Next base: position 12,379 of record RJWM01007494.1, on the reverse strand, counting down.
TTGTACTCTTTAGGGAATAATGACCCAGAGAAAGCATGTATGTTGAACACAGATGCAGCTTAAAAAAATTCAGTATCAGAGGTTGATTGAGTCCTTGAAAATGAAACCCCACAGATACAGTGGCTCAACTGTATTTTGTTTTTACTGATTTTTGCAAAGCCCTAAATTAGAAATCTCTTTTTGCACTACTTACTTCTTCATGCTCCATTTTATGTACTTGGCAGCATAACCCTTAACTGGCTAATTTGTAGTCTGCGTGTGTCACAACCTAGGGACTCAGCTTTGTTCATGAACCAGCGAAACTGTTAGAATGTTGCCCACTTGCCTTGGTCACAGACCTCGTGAGACCTGAGAGCGAAGACGTCTCAGGGCGGACTGTGGGGCTCAGATGATTTACTTTCAGGCTTATAAGCTTTTATGCATCATTTTCCTAGTACAAAAATTTCTAGAAACAGTAGGATTGTAAATCAGGCAGATGCTGATAAGAACTGTCTTAGAAAAACATCTTCAGTGTGGCTTCATTTTTCGTGTGTTCCTGCACCTTGTACATTGATCTGTTTTCTTTCTGCCCCCTTACTCCCCTGGAGCTCTTATGCAGGGCATCTTACTCTTATGTTCCAGGCTGTATGTGAAGGAGCAATGCCTTTTCTGTTAGCTTTAATTATCACTTGAAGTCATAAGAACAATGCATGTAAAGAGAAAAATGTGTACATTTTTAAAGAACATGAGTAGGTCTTATTCAACTTTCAGTATGTGTGTGTGTTTGTGTTTTTTTTTTTTAAGTAAATGTTTTCCAGGCAAAAAGTAACTTGTAGATTGTAGAAATCATCAATGTGTGATAAAGTAACAGACATCTATCTAAAATTTTAAATTTGTTTAGATTATCCTGCAAACATGATATTTTCTTCTCTTCGCTGTAGGACAAAGTACGAACAGAAAGCTACAGAGATTTCATATACCAAAATCCACATATCTTCAAAGACAAGGTGAGCAGCCAGGTTACAGAATTGTACATCTGGTGTTCCTGTGTGGTAGAAATCCTCTCTTCCATCCCACTGTGGTAACACTTGACTTAGTAGACCCCGGGTTTATTTCATGGAAGACTTTTATGATGCTGCTCTGTGGTGCAGGATACTGATAACAGAAATGCTGATTGGGGTTGTCATTTAGTGTCATCTCTGTTTAAATTGAAAGTCATTAATTATGGTGATACAGTTTGAACTTTGCTTATCCAGATCATTTTGCCTAAACCGTATTTCAGATTTATAGTAATCCTGTGAATGTTAAATGTATCATATATACTCCATATCAGTGCACACTTTAATTATTATCGTAGTTTGTATTAAGTAGTTGAAAATTAATCTAGGGAGAAGCTAATGAATGGCATTAAATACTGTAAGGTAGAATGTATTTTATATGCTTTCTTATACCTTATTAATTTACCCCTTTGTGAGATGTGGTATATTTTGCTGTTAGTTTTAATACTTTTTATATCAAAGATGTCAGTATACTGTGGGTGTAACTGTGTTCGAAATTTGTTTTGTTCCTCTTCCCTTAGGAGCTGTTTTCATCCATTCTTCTTCCTTCTTCTTCCATCTGTTTCTCTTTCCGTGCCTCTCTTCATTGGTGTAGTTATACAAGTTCAGGTTTTCTGGTTGTTCCTTCTTATTAGACATCAATCCACCAATTTAGACAAGATTTATGTTCTCTGCCATGTAGACTGAGGATGGGACGGATTTTTACCGTGCTTCTCCCACCTCCATCTTAAAAGCTCCTTCTCCAGGGTCATTGCACGACCTTACATGCCGCTACAGAAGTGAGCAAAGCCCTTGCATAGAGGTCTGCTCTTCCTAATTTTTGTATTGTTTGGGATATAATCTGGATTGGCTTCTCATTTTCTGTACCTCTTTCTTAAGAGCAGTATTTCACTTGCAACTTTAATCAGAGAGAGCTATTCTAAATTGAAGCAGTGGAGTAACATGGAGAGTTACTGCAGTTTTCAAGGTTTTTGTAATCTTTCCTTAACAAGTTGGATAGAATTTACTCAACCCTGGTCTGGGAATCACTAATCTTGCTTGTTAGGAGTCAGCTGTAAAATTTTTGGACAACTGATGGGAGTGAATCTCTCTGGTACTCTCTGTAAAAGTTTTAAAAGTCCCTGCTTACTCTAAAATGCTATGATTTTTTGTTACTGAAAAGCACGTTCATTGTTGTCTTTGATATATCATTGGAAATTAAGGAAGTTTTTTTTTCCTTCAGTGCACTTTGAATAGACTTGTACAAGAAAAGAAAATACTGAAACAGCTATTTCAGATATACTCTGAAACTGTATGATTTAATCATCAAGAAATTACTTGTGAATATTTCTGTAAATATGGAGCAGTTCTTACTGTGCACATAGAGCTATGCAAAGTTGCCTTGTTTCTAGTGTATTATAGTAGCATTATAAAATGTTGTATATGTTACACATTTTCAAGTTACCATGGAAAACAATGTGTAATTATTTCATTGTGTTCTGTCTACTTATTATTAAGAAATGGAGTCTGCCAAAGTCCTAAAAGACTTGTTAGTAAATTGAGAGTATCTTGCATCGGTACTTTTTCCTAAGAGGCTTGCAGTTTACTTTTTTGGTATGTAATGGATTTTGCTTGGTGTCTGTGGTTTCTCAGAATACACTGTAATATAAAAATTCTATATAACAATTTTTAACTTCATAAAAAGCATGCTTAGGACATAATTTTCAGTAATTAACAGCATTAATCTGTAGCTTTCATATATTCAAATTATTTGAGAGACCTATTATACAATAGCTGTAGATTTACCAAGTATGCTGCCATATATTTAAATAACATTTGGAAACTTATACATTATTTCTGAACATGTCTTGTTGTCATTGTACAGTACAACTGGAAGTTTTTATCCCTGTTTAAAGTACAAACCTATAGATTAATTGACTTCATCAAAACACACAACTGAAAAGAAGAAAGCCTGAGGCGTTTTACTCTGGTAGTGTCGCTGGCCCTGTGTCGCCACACCCTGACTGCCAGCATGTTTACTTCCAGTGGGGATGTGATTTGGGTGGGGCTTACTCATTGAATTTTAATTCATACTGGTTTTTATATATGTACATCATATGGTTTGTTTTTTATTAGCAGGATATGGTCATAAAAGTATTTGGAAAAAACCTCTGGAATAATAAAATTTCTTTCTAATCTGTGTTATCATTTTTTTTTCTTCACATCACAGTGAGGTAAACAGACTTCCCATTATAACACCAAGTTCCAAATCACATTATATAGCACGTAGTAGAGATTTATTTTTCAAGAATGCTTATAATTTAAAAATGCTTATTTTCTTCCCTTCCCCCATCCCTCTCTCTCCTTGCCTCCTTTTCTTCCTTCCTTCCTTGATACTGTTTCAATTCTCAAACTCCTGTGGAGGCCAGATGGTATCTTAGATTAACTTTGGGTGACATTTAATCTTGTTAACACCCACACATAATTAATTTCTGTTTGTAGTCCGTTGAAGAAATTCTCAAGTGTCTTTATGCTTCTGATTATTATCTACAGTTGTAATTGATTCACTTGTTTTTCTTTTTTGTAGCAAAAAATAAATCAACTTCATTTTATAAAATGAAAGTTTATTTTGTTATTTCTAACTGTTCTTTCACTCTATCAAGTTTTATTTACCTGGCTGTAGTCAGTGAATTCTGAGCTACATGTAATAATAAAAGTACAGTTAAAATTGTTAAAATACAGGCTTTAGAAGTAGATCAGCTTGTACTTGAGTGCTAGCTCTGTAATTTACCAGCTGTGTGACCCTTTCTTTCACCTGTGAGGCTCACTTTCCTCATTTGGAAAATGAGGATGAACCAGTGTGTTATGAGCGCACACTGTGGTATGTGCTCTTAGCATTCCCTAAAATCTCTGTGTACATTTGGGTCTGTGTCTGGAGTTTAATATCTAGTAAGGCTATATTACCTTTATTGTATTGTTAACATGAGTCAAATATTTACTTTTGAGGATGGAGGGGATATGATTATTTTTCTAATCCTTGGTTCCTTTATAAATATTTTAAAATTATATCAGATGATTTTATTTGATTCCTGCCACTTAAACTTGAGTTTAATTTCTGTTAAAATTTAGGATTACCGAACCTAAATTAGAGCATATGGACAACAAAGATATTAAAAATATCAATTCCCTATTAAGTTTATGGAAATTACTTGTTTCATATAAAACATGTCTTAATATTGTTGGGCTCAACTATACTGTTACTAATTTAAACCAATACCTAGTAATATCTTCAGTTTCCACAAGTATAAATTGTTTGATCATAAAATTTTAACTTTTTATTACAATCTTAGCCAGAAGCACTAGTATTTGAATAGAATTTGAAACAGAAGAGCTTTGTGATAACACTTGTTTTTTTATTTATACCAGGTAGTTTTGGATGTTGGGTGTGGAACTGGAATTCTCTCTCTGTTTGCTGCTAAAGCTGGGGCAAGGAAAGTTCTTGGTGTTGATCAATCTGAAATACTTTACCAGGCAATGGATATCATAAGGTAGGTGTGCTTTTAAGGCTTGGCTTAAAATTATTTTAAAATTTGACAATTACCTAGTAAGTTTTCTTGTCTTTACTATCTGTATAATACAGGCTCAAGACATTTGTCTTTTAGTAAAAATCTACTCTAGCATAATAAGATTTTAAATTGGATTGAGCTAGACATGTTTGAACTGTGGTGCTGGGAATTTTTTCACACTTCTCACTGGTGAAAATTATTCTTACAAAGTTTTCTTGCCTTTGAAATATGGCCATTAATATGCTCATTCTAATATGGAATTAGATATATTACCTATGATATGTAGGTAATATTGACAGAACTCTTGACTTAATTGAATATTTATATCAGTAATATTTTCTTTGGCAGATAGCATTTAGACTAGAGACTAAAGGTTACTTGTGTTGCTGGGTGTGGTGGCGCACGCCTTTAATCCCAGCACTCGGGAGGCTGAGGTAGGAGGAGCGTTGTGAGTTCGAGGCTGGCTTGGGCTACAGCGCGGGTGCAAGGCCGGCTTGAGCTACACAGTGTGACCCTACCTTAAAAAAACCAGGGCCGGGAGTTTGGCTCAGTGACTTAAGCGCCTGTCTGGCAGGCGCAAGGTTATGAGTTCAAGCCCCAGTGCCACAAAAAAAAAAAAAAAAAAAAAGGTTACGTGTTTTTTTGTGTGTGTGACTCTAGCCCTTGTATCTCCTTTATGTTTAATTTTGAAATGGCTAAATGTAAGGCAGAGTGGATTTAGTTGATGCCTCGAAACTTAATATTTCTCCTTTAAAGTAATCAGTCATGCTTGATTTTATAATTGGTTTACATCCCAATAAGAAGGACTTTATTTGAAATACAGCTTATGCAACTATATTTCTTTAGCACTGTGGACAATAGCACCTTACATCTGAAACTTAGCAATAATTTTCAGAGTTGTTATTAGGAGACTTCTTATAGCAAATTTTGATGGTTATTCCATTAAAACTTAGGTTCCAGTCTTAAAACTGGTTAATACTGATCTGTCTGAATACTGCAAAACTGAATAATGACTATATAAAACGTTCAAATGTTTTTAGAATCTTATCCCATAATGTAGAAGGATATTATTTTGATTAAGAGCACAGGGTGATTCGCAGTCTTCACTTTACTTGAGTTGATTCTGAGTCCTCACTGAACATTTAAACAGTGCTTTCAGCTTTGGGGTCAATTATGTCTAACCTGTTGGAAACCTGTTTCACAACCACATGAATGTGGCTGTAGTAAGATAAATCATAGTTAAGCCATACCTATAAATCACTTTGGCATATTGCCTGACACATAGTAAATTTTTTACTGTAACTGTGGTTGTTATTAAAAAGTACCAACTTATTACTCATAGATAAATCATGTTAATTTCTCAGATAATGGTTTGTGGCTGTAATTTTATGTTAATGTATTGATATAGTCTAGAATTGCAGTTGCTATTATATGTGCAATTCTCTGATTCAGTAAAATTCCTAGTTTTTGTGATGTACAGCTAAGTATATCCCTGTCATTTTTAAGGGTTCTGAGGAAACGCAATTGCTTATGCAATTACTATTCACATACAAGAACCTCTATGTCAAAAAAGATTACTTTTAAGAATTAACAAAAATGTTGATGTAAAATTATGGAAAGACATTTTTGTTAGAAGTTCTAATCTTATGGAAGTCCATGGTCATTTATGTTTTTAGCTTGTCATTTTTTATTTCTATAAAATGGAACTGTATTTGCTCTTATTTTAAAGAAGAAATAGAAAAAGATCATGATAACACTGATTCTCTTACTTTATCCACTTTATTTTATTTTATAGAAGCCTTGATTCTCCATGATTTCTTTAGAAACATGTTCATACAGTGGTAACGTTCAAATTCATTGTATATAAAGTTTAGTGCTAGAGGTTATTATAGTAACTAATTTTTAAGAAAACATTAAAATTTTTATGTACGTATTTAATTTTCAGTTACTCAGTGAAGAGAATGCTTGTTGACAGAAATTGTTGGCACAGAGAAATTCATTCCCAGTCCCTTCTTCTCTGTGTTCATCTAAAGACTATCTTGATCTTACTTTTGATACAGTTTTATTGTTTGCAGACAGGACAGTCGAATTGGCATGCTTGTGGTATATAAATGAGTTCTTTGCAGAAAGTTACTTAAAAATTGTATTTTACAGTGTTTTTTCAAATTAGTTGGGCCAGGCAGTCTGTATATCTTAGAAGTTAGTACCTTATGATTTAATACCTGTACAAAAAAAGCCTTGAACATATTTTAAGATGTCATTTAAAGATACTCAAAATACTTCTATTAAGATTAAAGAATAAGCCGGGCATGGTAGTGCACGCCTTTAATCCCAGCACTCGGGAGGCTGAGATAGGAGGAGTGTTGTGAGTTTGAGGCCTGCTTGGGCTACAATGCGAGTGCAAGCCTGGCCTGAGCTACTTAGTGCGACCCTGCCTCAAAAACTAGGGCCAGGAGTTTGGCTCAGTGGCGTAAGCCGCCTGTCTGGCAGGTGTGAAGCTGTGAGTTCGATCTCCGGTGCTGCAAAAAAAAAAAAAAAAAAGATTAAAGAATAATTTTTTTCTTTCCACATAATCCTAAGTCATTTTATTAGAGTTAGAAGACCTAAGATATATTTATGACTGGTACAGAACTGAGGGAGCTTGGGATTAATACTTCTTGTGATTTTTCAACTCTACAGCAACTACCAGTATATTTTAAATCAAAGGATAAATATCAGTTTGCATTTATTAGTATGAGTTCTGACAAAGGAGCGTGTTGGGGGCTAGGGATGTCGCTCAGTGATAGAGCACATGCTTAACCCCCTCACACAGTCTTCTTTTTGTACCAACGAGCAAAGGCAGAACGATGGAGGACACTGTGGTCCTTTTTTAGCAAACAGTGACTACTGGGCCAAGGGGATGCTCTTCTAAGTATGAAGACAGAGATCCGCTGTTCCTTCTCGTCTTTAGCTCTTCCACTTTTCAAGCCAGAATTGCAGAGTATGGCTCTTTAGCAATACTATGTTTGTCTGTCTAATTATTGAGAAAGCCCATGTGCATGCTCCTCTCTCCCCTTTGTAGCAGGGTAGAAACTGAGCAAGCAGATGTACATACAAGGCCAAGAAAGTAAATCTATTATCTTACAGGCTTTAATACTAATGATCAGAGTTGTGCATTTTATACACTCTGTAGCTGACTTCATAGCTTTTTTTTAAGATGGAGGCTATCAAATGTTATAGTTGTTATATTACAACACTGTTCTTGATGATGTTTGTGTAAACCTTTGTCTTACCTGATGTTGTATGTCCATGTTTAAGTTGTATAGCAGGCATTATTTTTCTGTCATTACAAGAATCACGGAGAGGAATACTAGGTATGTTTTGCTAAAGTGGAAGTTATTTTTTCACAAAACTGTTAGCCAGTTGTGTAGTCTCATCCTCTTATGCTTTGAAGTAGCACAGTTATTCCTGAGACTCTTTTAAAATTTTGACCATATGTGGAAGTGGAGAGAGTGATGTATGGAGCCTGTGTACCTATAACCCAGCTACAGGTGATTAATATTCTGCCAATCCATTTTATCTGTTTCCTTCCTCTACACACCTTAGGTACTATTTAGTTTTCGTTAGTGTATTTTAGGTACACCTAATACATTCTATCATAAAAGTGTCAATACCTTGTAATGTTAGGACATGAGAGCTTTTGTTGAAAATTGACGTGGCACTCAATCTTTAGGTTCTCTGACTTAATAATTAAAATTCTGACATTAGTTTAGTACTTTCTATTGAGTTTCATTTGAAGTAAAGTTCAGTTACACTATATGATGATCCTTACTGTAAAATGAAGAAACTGAGGTGCAGAGATGATTATTAAGGGACTCTCATTAGTAGGAGAGCCAGGATTCAGTGCCAGGCAGCTGACTGCACAGTCCTAGTAGCCAGCTTGCTGTGCCATCTTTCTCTTATGACTCCCGAGGTAGGCACTGGTTGCCTTTAGTAGTTTGTTTTACATAGGATGTACGGTGAGTTTGAAAAGCAGGCATTTTTGTTTTGGACAAGCCTCCATTGTTTCTTTAGAGTTTTTTGTATTATGCAAAGATAGCTATTTTCATAGTGTATTGGGTGATACTATGTACCCCCAAGTCCTTATATACTTTTGATGGGGCTAAGTCTGGCACTTGCTTATGATAGGTTTGTTGTCTAGCACCAGGACTGATGATGTGAGTGCTGCACCCGCCCAGGGGTGGAGCTGAGATACTACCTAAGGGAGGCGGGTCTTCCTCTTGCTCCCTTCTGCGCGCTCTCTCTCTCTGTCTCACCAGCGTGCTTGCTGCTTGTGGCTGCCATGAATGGCGGCCCCGCCACGCCACACTGCCTTGGACCCAACTATGTAAGGACTGAAACTCCTGAGAAACTCTTAAGAAATAAATCTTTCCTTCCCTAATTTTGGGCATCAGGTATTTTGTCTTGGCAACGAGTAAAAAGTAACTAAGACACATAGTATTTGTGTGTACCTCTCCTTTGTTTTCCATTTGAAATATTGAAGCGTACATGCTGGGGTGAAATGACTGCAGTCTATGAATGTATTTTAAAAGAATATGCGGGAAGCCATTTACTGTTAAAAGTCTCTACAGTTTATACTGAGCCAGTATTCTACCAGCTGAGGAGGCCGAATGGCATGACTGTCTTACCACGTGTCTTAATAACATTTTTCTCATTGCTGAGACAGAATATCTGACGCCCAAAATTAGGGAAGGAAAGGTTTATTTAGCTTACAGTACTTGGGGGTTTCAGTCCATACTCAGCTGGCTAAAAGGCAGCCTGGTGTGGCAGGGCCACAATTAATGGTGGCCACCAAACAGCAAGCGTGAACCAGGGAAGAGAGAGCAAGACACGCCTTCTTCCCGCCCTTACCCTGTATCTCGGCTCCACCCCTGGGGCAGGTGCAGCACTACCATCACCAACCCCAGTGCCGGACAACAAAGCAATCACCAATGCCAGACTCAGCCGCATCCATGCCATGATTACATGAGACTTGGTGGGGCCATTGGGATATATCCATAACAGTGGGCATGTACTAAGGTTTACTTTTTTCTGCATCCTAGCCACCATTTATTATCAAAGATGGAAAATTTTTAAAAACAGTTTATTCTTTTAAATATGTCTATTTATAATTCTCAAATTGTTCAAAATAATTATAAAATTGTTAATCTTTTTATTTGAAAAAGTGATCTAACATTTCTAAGAAATGGGCTTAGAATGGGATAAGTTTAAGTTGGTAATTTTATTTTATATATTTTTACTTTTATTTTTTTGCAGTACTGGGGATCGAACTCAAAACCTTGCACCTGCCAGGCAGGCACTTGCCAAACTCCTGGCCCTTCAAGTTGGTAATTTTAAACTGACATTAAGATTTAAGATTAGGCTGGCTATTCTGATGTGCAGACATGAGTAAAATAGAATAGATTTTTCTAAGATGTTAGTAAGGGCAAATAGAACCTAAAAATGATATATATGGAACAGGATGAAAAAACGGTATTTTATTCTTGCTATTGTATTAGGCACTCTACAGTGAAAGACCATTTCAAAGAACATAAACTTACGAATGAGCAGCAAAGCTCTTCAGTTTCCAGGTGATTATATTCACCCCCAGGAAGCAGAGACAGCTTTTGGTAATAGTTTCTTCATTACTTTGGCTGCCTTTGGTTTGTTCTTGACTCAGTCATGGAATATCTCATTATTCAGACTAAGGTATTACTGTAGAAGAGTTCTCATGAGGAGGTTGATCCATCACTCTGCCACAATGCAGTACTTTCAATCTCAGCATGACATGAAAGATGTAATCTTTTCTATTGCCCGTGTCTAGAATACTGTGAGAAAAGAATGATTAAGAAGACTCTTCTAAGAGTGCTGGGGTGTGGCTCAGTGGTAGAGGGCTCGCCAAATATGCGTGAGACCCTGGGTTTGATCCCCAACACCTCAAGGAAAAAAGAGAGACAGACAGAAGACTTTATCCCTAATTTGTCATCACTAATACCTAGCAGTGTGTGTAATTCATGGATGATATCTAGTGAAGGATTGTAAGTAAAGCTGAACTATCTCACGATGGTGATTTTTGAGAGGGATGATATATAAAATTTGGAACAGGAACACAAAATATGCCAGCAGATATTCTTGAAATAATCATTGTTCAAATACTTTATCAGGAAACTCAATTCATTTCCTTCCTCTACAGGTTCCAAAGATCCCTTAATTGCTTCTCATTCAGTTGTCCTGTTTGGGGGTCCATGGCCACTAACTAGTTCAGTGGATCCTTTGAAGAACTACCTACCTCCCACAATTCTATAAAAAGCTGTGTTCTTGGTGAAGGTTTATTATAGCAAAGTACACAGTGCAGAATCCACAGAAAAAAAGGTATCCATAGACCAAGAGGTCACATGCAGACTTCAGGTTATCCCCTCTTTACACCCCAACTTCAGGTCTCGGACTCATGAAAGCTCTTTGTCTAGGGAAATTGGCTCGAGTTTTTAAGAGTTTCTGGTGCTGAAAGAGAGCTGGTTTGTATGCGTTTACCTGCCATGTGACCAGCCGGGGTACAAGTCCGAGTCTGATACCAAGTGTGTATCATGAGATTTATGTTTAATTTAAGCATGTCATCAGCCTGTTTATCTCGACTCTTTCCAACAAATAAAATAATGTTATCTAGTAACTGTGCAATTCCAGTCTCAGAGTTTAATCATGAATCATTGTCAGGGCTGCGGCAGACACTGACTAGAACAGACCGGCTTTCTGAGCTTCTCACAGAACTGAACCAAAAACCTTGGATTTATACTTGTCTCTTTTTCCTTTCTTACCCAATATCCCTGTTAGACACAGAGTCCTTGATGTTTCTCACGTCTGTCCCTGTGCTGTCCTTGATCCCTTTGTTTACTTTTATCAGCAGAGGGGACTAGATTCTTCAGTAAAGGTGGGCGGCCTGAGATTGCTGAGGAGAAGGAGACCCGGTCCGGGCGTAACACTTCCACTGCTTCCCTAGTTCCTCCATCATCCCCTCTTCCCGGGCCTTTGGACTCCAGGGTTGTGCTGTGAAGAACGGGTCCCACTTCCTTGCAGTCTCTTCCAGTGTGTGCTCTCAACACGGACACTCCTTTTCAGGTCTGCCAGCATGATGTGTGATTTCATTCTCTCTCTCTCTCTTTTTTTTTTGGTCTCCTGGTAAATTGCCAGAATTTTTTTTTCTTTTTTTTTTCTGTTTTGTGGTACCAGGGATTGAACTCACAACCTCGCACCTGTCAGACAGGCGCTTAAGTCACTGAGCCAAACTCCTGGCCCTGGTTTTTTGAGGCAGGGTCGCACTGTGTAGCTCAGGCCGGCTTTGCGCGCGTGTTGTAGCCCAGGCCGGCCTCGAACTCACAACACTCCTCCTACCTCAGCCTCCCGAGTGCTGGGATTAAAGGCGTGTGCCACCACACCTGGCTCAGAATTTTTTTTCTTTAGCATTCATTTCTAAAATCTTAGTGCATTTACTCATTTATTACATTTTGTATTTTACTGTTGTCTTAGTTACTTTTCGCTCGTTGCCGAGACAAAATACCTGACGCCCAAAATTAGGGAAGGAAAGGTTTATTCTTACAGTTTCTCGTGAGTTTCAGTCCATAAAGTGGGCTCCAAGGCAGCATGGGATGATGGGGCTGCAGTTCATGGCGGCTGCAAGCTGCAAGCCGCAATCCGCGCTGGCGAGAGAGAGGGCGGAAGCCGGGAAGCAAGCAAGAGGAAGACCCGCCTTCCCTTATACTGTATCTCAGCTCCACCCCTGGGCGG